>JBBJLR010000160.1:8673976-8686834 GCA_037577145.1 Brachypetersius gabonensis | reverse complement strand
ACACACACACACACACACACACACACACACACACACACACACACACACACACACACACACACACACACCTCAGAAAAGAAAGTGTAGAAGAGAAAAATAAATGTTGAGACAGAAAGAGACAGACAGAGAGAGAGAGAGAGAGAGAGAGAGAGAGAGAGAGAGAGAGAGACAGACAGACAGACAGACAGAGAGAGACAGACAGACAGAGAGAGAGAGAGAGACAGACAGAGAGAGAAAATAAGAACAGATTTTGGCTCTTTTGCTGTCCCACATTCCACACATGCTCCACCTGGGTGAACCGCGTCTGGTGTAAATTAAAAGGAAAAAGAAACTAATAAACTGACAGCAGTGTCAACATAGCCAACCCATTTCTCCACATTTAAAAACAAAAGTGCCACAAAGAGCAGAAGGAAGCAGGATTACAGACACACCGCTGGCTTTCAGCTAGCATCCAGACATCTGGTCTCAGGCATTCTTTCACCCCCCCAAGTGGCCTTGAAATACCCGTCTATTCCAGCATGATTTACGATGATCTCAGCAGCCAATGTGAAAGAGTTTCTTTCCAAAGAGTGCAGAACAACAACAGTCTACAATTCAGAATGAATATCTACCATCAGTCTGTTGATCTGATGCAGACGTGTCTGTTACTATATGACCACTATGTGACATTGCCAGTCGCTGTATTTGAGCTGGTGTGAATGGAGGGTAGTGGGCTGATTCTGATTTTTCACTTTGCACAGATTATTTTGACGATTATTTTAACCATGAAGCACCTGGTACACTGTTTTCCAGACATAAAAACTGCAAGGAGGCCTATCGGCTTGTCAGTCTATCTGAACTCCCTTTAACAAACAACCACAGGATAGTGGTCCACAATCAGAAAGTGGTTTAGGGAGGAACTCCCTTTGTAGTGGTTCACACTCATCACTGTATAGGTGTTAAGCAGCTAATTCTTGGTTTATCACCCTATGAGAGCCATCCTGGCAAAGAATAATACACTGATCACCAAGCACTTTATTTGGAATTATGACAGATCTGACATTTTTCTGCACACATGATAGCACACATGATAGCACACTTTTCATTAAAATAAAGACATTTATCTGCATCTCCTCTGACAGAGAGAGTGGACTGGTAAGGAGGCATGTAGGCTGTCTGACTACCTGAACTGTCTTTTAACAACTGCAGGATGGTGGTCAACAATCAGGCAGTGGTTTAGAAAGGGACTCGTAGCTTTTGTATTGGTTCACACATGTCACTGTACACTGGAAGTGACTAAAATATACGTGTTAAGCAGCTGACTCCTGGTTTACCACCCTATGGTAGCCATGTTGGCAGAAAGTATCACACTACTTTTGGGTGACACCATCATATCCTACCCTAATCCTTCACAATGCACGTTATTTGAAATGATGGCACACTTCAGATTTAAAGAAAGGGATCTTTTTCTGCCTCTGTCCTGACACAGAAAGAGGACTGGTAAGTACAATGCTCACGATAATGTGTATGAAAAGGCCAGTTCCTGGTTCGTAATAAGAGAGTCTGAGGGGGTCCAACACGACTAAAATTTGCCTGCAACTCACACAGTGTTTGGTGCGTTTTAATGTTGCAGGAACAGAAGGAGAAATCTGCTCTAACGTGCTAAAAAGGTTTCGATTATTCTGAGCCTCTGCACCCTTAGGACGTGGCTCTGGTGGCGAGTGGGGAGTGAAAAAAAACAGCAATTAACGAAAGTCCTAACTGTTGCCTTGTGCAACATCAGTGCAACATCAGTGTCAAAAATGAAGTCCAACATGCCAGCTTCAAATCGCACGTTTAAAATTTGTGATGGAGCTTTTTGGCCCACCTGCCAATGCCCTCAGGAGAAATAAATCACAAACATTCACTTAAAGTTAGTACTCACCACGTACGTAGAACCGTTCTCACCGGACCGGACCTCTGTCTCAGGAATGGAGAAATGCATCTTCTTCTCGGAACCTTGCTCAGATAGTACGGATAAGACGTCTCGTCCAGACGCTACAAAGTAAATTCACCCTGGAAAAAGTCTTGTTCTTTTTTCCACCACCTGGCAATCCGAGTCTTCCTCCTCACGTCCCGAGTTCAGCCCTCAGTCTGAGCACTTATGACCAAAACTAAAGAAATGTGTCCTTTCTTTTTGTAGACTAGGAAAACTTATTTTTCTACAGGGTCTAAACTTCTCCCATAAAACGTATGAGGAGCAGTAGAGGCAGCAGCAGCCATGTTGCAGTTGGAGGTAATTCCACCTTCATTGTTGGCAATTTATCCATCAGTCTGGCCACGATCTATCCACACACGTCCTCACACAGCTGGAGAAACTCTGGAGAATCAGAGCAGCAATATGCTCCCATGTAGAGCACAAAAAACAGAGAAACTTTCAGCTGGATTGGTCTGCAGGCGAAATGTGCAGCCCGCTAAACCCCCGTCTCAGCCCACATTGGTACATACGAATCAACAAATCAAGACATGTTTTTAAAGCTACTGGTCGTCCGAACTCTAATCCCTAGAACCCACTTCTTCAGTCTAAGAAGACCAAAAGAACTGCATTAATGTGTATATCCTAAAATCCTGCAATGTACTCCACAGCAGAGGTCGATATAATGTATTCAATGTGTGTCCACTGGCATTGCAACAGTCCCTCGGTTCAAACCAACACGACACACGGGGGAGTCAGTTCACGTCGAATTGCGTCAAAACGCTCATTTCAGACGTTGTGACATAATACGACACGTGGTGAATATATTATCCGATACTACCAACCTTTTCGACACCAATCAGCCCTATTATTTTAACTGTAAATATAACAGTTTCACTTGGGAGCCCTCTTATCCCACCTCTTTACTCTAATGGAACCTTCCGAAGAGTCTGCAGGGTAAATTAACATGCATTTCATTAAGAAGCCCTAAGTTGAGCCGGGTGGACAAGTGGCATAATTCACCCTAATTACAACGTAGTTAAAGATTTGTGCATTATTAGCTGTCGAGTTACTAATAATGATCAAAAGGTCGTTTTTAATCTCGGGGTTCACTAAAATGTTTCCAGACCACTCCTCATTCCTACTCGTCTTTTGCTTGAAATGATGAAGTGCTTCAAATAATAAAAGGAATGCAGTTCTTATAATGCAGCGCAACTTACTAACTGAAGTTGAATATTTGTGAGCCAAAACAATATATGATTTGGATATTTATATAAATAGATTATCTATTTACGTATATAAATTAGATATACATCTTTTTAACACATTATTTGAAGGGTAGATGGTTGCTTTCATTAAAAACGTCTGTTTTTCAGTAAAAAAAAAAAAGAAAAAAAAAAGACTGGTACTTGTTTGTGCGTTTGTGGAGAAATGGGAAAGCAAAGCGTGTCTCTGGTTGGAGCGTCGTGAACGTGAGGTAAAAGAGCTGGGGCTCACGTGGTGCATCATAAAATCATGTGACTGGATCTTCTAGGAGAAAGATGCCTGCTGGGGTCAGCATTCTGGCGCTGTCCGATCTGTGGTTCTTTTATGTTTTATTAATTTTATCCAGTGTGCACGTCCGCTCTCAGCAGATCGATTCTCAGGTACGACCACGAGAATCATGTGGACCTTCATAGTCATGTGAACCGTCATAGTAGAGGACTAGATCGTCACAGCAACATGTATGCTTTGCTTTGAGAAATTGTTCTCCACTTTTCATGTATATATACATGCATGCAGATTATTCTGCTTATGCATCATTCTGTATGTATGTGTGTGTGTGTGTGTAGTATTGTGTATGTGTAAGTGTGTGTATGTTTGCGCGCGTATGTATGTATACAACAGATGTGCATTATGGCTAGGCACTAATGATATTCTGCTTATCGTCATTCTTTAGTTATGTCACATGTGTGAAGGAGGGGTACAGACCGGCAGTGCTGTGTGGAACCTCTGCCTCACAGAGGGCCGGATAGACGGACGATGCTGCGTTAAAAACAGCAGTGATGAGGACGTTTTTGGGTAGGAATGCACTACAACAGCTTAAACAGGTCTCAGTTTCAGAAACCTTCATGCTTTCATGTGCTTGCAGGCTTGATTTGTCCAATTGTTCTCTGAGTCGTATTGATGACCTCCATGCAGCATCCACAGCACTAATAATGTGAGTAATAAACCAGCCTACTGCAAAAGAAGTATTTATATCAACTATATGGACAAAAGTACTGGGACGCACCTCTTATATTATAGAATTCAGGTGTTCCCTTACTTCCAGTGAAAGGTAATCTTAAAGCTTCAGCTTACCAAGACATTTTGGACAATCCATGCTTCCAGCTTTGTGGACACAGTTTGGGGAAGAACCTTTTCTATTCCAGCAGGACTGTGCTCTAGTGCACAAAGCAAGGTTAATGAAAATATGGTTGGATGAGTTCAGTATGGTGGACTGACTGATGCACACAGAGCCCTGACCTCAACCCCATCCAACACTGTTGGGATGAACTGGAACAGGCCTTGTGGAAAGCCTTCAAAGAAGAGTGGAAGCTGTTATCGCTGCAGAGGGAGGACTAACTCCATATTATACCATGTATTTACATGATAACAGTCCTAATTAAATTCCCTGTTGATGTTCTGGAAAGGCGTCCCAATACTTCGTCCATATAGTGTATATCATAAAATGTGACAATCTTTGCCTAATCTAAGTTGTGTTCTTTGCAGAGATCTCTCCAGCAACCCTATTTCCAATCTGAGTGATGTTATATTCCAAGGTTTTAATCGTTTGACACATCTGTAAGTTGCGCCACTATATCATCAAATAGCAGGTGAAAGTACATATATGTTCATCTAACACTACTTTTCACTCAGCATCCTGCCCATAAAGCTGGAGTGTCCAGGGGGGAACATGTCATGGGATAGAGTGGAGGTTAAAAGGGACACTAGGCTCTGTGAAGGACAGAGGAATGCCTGTAATCAGACTGGACACATGTGTAAGTCCACAGTCCATCACATGTTTCTACTTATGGTTATTGCAAACCATTTTTACTCACCATTTTCTCTGCAGCCTGGGACTGCCCTGAGAACTCTCTCTGCATGCCGTATGGACCAGGATTCTTTGAGTGTAGCTGTGCCCACGAATTCCATGGATATAAATGCCTTAGACAGGTAAGAATTCCAACTTGGGTGGTCCTTTAGCTTAAGAGCAGTACACCATTGCAAAGTGAATTCTGAGATAGAAACTAGCATTAGTAACAAAATCTTTATAGAAGAAAGATTGTATTGTCATACTTATGTTTGTTTGATGAATTGCAGGGTGAGTTTCCCATGCTGGAGGTCATGGCAATACTGGGCGGGTCCACAGTTGTTATTTCAGCATTATTATGGGTAACCCAAAGGCGAAAAGCCAAAGGCACATGAGATCTAGCCTCCTGACAAAGATGTGGTCGACAACACTGAACAAAACAAGAACATGATACAAGACTTTTATACTAAAATTCATTGAAGAAAGTTTACCATTTTAGCTCTGGTATCTGTCATTTTCAGTTTATTAGTAAGGGTGCTTAAGACATTTTTTAAGTAAAAAAAAAAAAAGATTGTGCACTGAGCAAAGAATCAGGATAGAAAGCTCAATGTCGCAAACCCAGAATGGTTGAGGCAGAGGGTCGAGGATGGCAGGATTGGGAGGCAAGAAACGCCACAGACAGATCGCCAGTCCATCACAGGGCAGGGAATCGAACCCTCCTCGTTGTGAGGTGGTCCCAGGCCATGAACTACTAAGTCTGTACTGCATTGTGCTTTTGTACTACTGCATAATGTTTTATGAAATCATTGTAGCACTGCATTATTGGCCAAGGGTCTTAAGCTGTCATTATTTGCACATTACTGCATTATTTTATTTTGCACACAAAAAAATGTGGTCACTTTTTATATTTCTCAGCTTTTACTTGTGTTTAATAGACAAATACATACGCCTACATATATACGGTACTTGTTTTACAAAAAGGTGGGATGCTATTGCCAAATATGTTTACGGTTTGTAACTAGATGACCAGCATTCAAGTATTACTTGCATCTGACTGTTTGAGAGCTTTGAAAGAACAGTAGTGGTGGACTAAGTGTTTAAAAAGTCAACTTTAAATGACATTAAACCACAGCAGGGCCAGTTTCCCCAGACATGAACTAAAGTGTCAGTGTAGAATCATAAGTCAATTTTTTTTAGGCTTAATCTGGGTCTGGGAAACTAGCCCTTAATGGTGTAGTGTCACATACAACTGACATTATTTTTGGCCTCACTAATGGTAGCTTTCCACTATGACGCAAGGAAATTAATGTGTGTATAACATCTACTGTCTTGAATTAAATGTTCAAGAACTATATTGCCACTGTGTTTTTTTTTCTCCCAAAAGATTGATTTTTATAATGGTGACGTTTAGCCTTAAATGAGTCAGCTCATCTTGTTCATCTAAATGAGGATTGTTCCAACAATGATGGGTGGAGAAGTGAAGCACCCTATCATTTGTCAAGATTCCTGCCTGTTGAAGCAAGGTGATGCAATCACCAATCAGATATTTTAGAGGTAAATAAAAAGTCTTCACACTTGTCAAAGTGGGAAAATAAACAATAAAGAAAAATAAACAATAATAATCTTAATACAACAATCAGTATTAGTTTACAAGCTTTGATTTTAGGTTGAAGCCAATTCCGTTTAACTGATGGGGGCGAAATCAAATCGTTAAGTGACGAATGTACACTGACACAGGATTTCAAATATTCAGATTGTATAGCTGACTTTAATGAAAACATGCATCTTTAAGTTTATGTCTTAAAACGCCATTCTTCAGTTCAGTCCTGGACAATTTTGTCAATTTCCCTGCTCAAACACACACCCCATATGGGTTGAAGTAAATGTGTGGGCATGGCAAACACCAAACTGTGCTGTACACCAACCCTCTATCTAAACTGTGAACAAGCTAACACTAGCTACTTTCACATATCTTCAAACATGGACTTTTACACTGAGTAAATTTTAGGAAGTGTCCAAAAAAATAAGTGTTTCAAGGGCGGGGGAAATAAAAGAGACAGAAGAGTTATGATTAAAAAGCAAGTGCCATTTCAGATGTAGGTTTATTTGATGCCATGAGCCCATAGAGTGTAGTGGATGCACAGATGCAAGTGAAGCCTTCATTACTGATCCACATTCTTGACTCGTAGCACTACAGGCACAGATGTACAGGGGATCATGCCTAACTCTGTGATCACCAGGTCAACAAAGTCTGGAGGTGTTACATCATACACCAAGTTCAGCAAGCCCAGGGACTTCACACTCTGCCAGTCTGCCAACTGCGTCTTTCCCTCTCGTGTCACAATCAGGTCATCAGGGTCATCTGTAAAAAGATGTTTTAGTTTTTAAAAAAATGCTATTTTCATCCTCACATTAAGGCATTTTAAACATGATATAAAAGTACAGTTCAAATTTTAAGTCTTAAGTCATATTTACCAAGTTCGTTAGATACGAAGGAGTCCGTCTGTACTCGTTCGCAGAATTTGTAGGTCTCACAGCAGACCAACACAGGCACGTTGTAGGCCTTGGCCACAAGGGCGATTTGAGATGTTCCTACCCGTGACATCACGTATCCATTAGCCAGAAGAGCATGTGCTCCAAGAAACACCTTGGATACCTGTGAGAGCACATTTACATTTGTTAAGAATCGCTCCGCCTACACGAGCTTGAAACAACAGTCAATCCAACATGCTCATTTGAGAAAGACATGCTTTTTACTCCAGTATTTAAGTTACCTCAGGCAGAATGTAGGACACAGCAGATATGAGAACGTAAGTACAACGAATCCCCTTCTTCACTAAACGCCTCAGCGCCTCCCTGCCCTCCAACCTCGGCCGACTGTCCACCACAATGACTCTAAACTTTCTCTGCTTTTCAAAGGCCTCGCACAGGATGTGATTAACAAGTGAAGAGCTGAAAAACAGAATTTATAATGATTATACATGTTTAGCTTACATTTGCAATGCCAATTGCTATGACAATACATATGCTCTTATCAAGACACTCCCCCTATTAACATGTACTTTGTTGCACTGTGTCTATGAATTTGAAACTAAGGGTGAATAAAGGAAGAAAAACTCCATTCAACTGTCTTACCATCCATATACCAGAATGACATCACCATCACTAATCTTATCGATTGCACATTTAGAGATGGCTGTCGCAGCTAATGTGATCTTCACCTTCACATAGCTGTCAATACATGACAACAGATTTTTCTTAGCCTGTAGACAAAATAAATCTTTTAAGAGACCACAGGCTTAACAACGTTCAATATGAAAGGCAGCATTTTCTATTTTTTTTATAATACTATCAGTCTAGATTATTTGTAGTTAAATATGTTCTGGTAATAAGTAAAAATCAATCACTGTAACATAAATTCAATTTTACAAATAACCTGCATCAGTCTCCTTCCAGATTGATCTACTAGACTATGCTGATGTTTCAGCTCTCCTTAGTCATACTCCTTACCTCCTCTTCTTTGCAGTGACTGGGAACATTAGAGATCTCTTTCTTGATGTACTTTATTGCATTACCCATACTTGCAGACAGGGGGCGACATTGATTGAGAAAACTGCAAAGGAAGAAAAAACTTTTCTTCAAAATACATTGAGGCCATAAATGGATCATTCATATATCAATGCATGCAATAGCAAACAGTATGGAGACATACTGAAAATTCCAACCTGATGTAGGGCTTCAGTTTGTTTACTAGATCTCTAGCTAACTCCTCATTTGGAGGAGTGCTGTAGTCTTGAATAACCTGCAACAGTAACATATTTAAAAGACAATTCCTATTTAAAAAGTACGCTACTTCACTTTAAACAACTTTTAAACAAATGGTTACATAATAAATCAAATATTGTACTTGGTTAACCAAACTTAAATAGAACAATGTAGAACTTCTTGACCAATAACATTAAGAAAACACGTTGTTGTGATGGATACACCACTGATACAGATACCAATACCAGTTAGATTTAGAGCATCTGTTTGGCACCAATTACTCATACAGGCTTTGAACTGCATCAAACATGCCCAGTGATGTAATTCATGCATGTACGTTTTATACAGACTTGGAACAATAAACATGAATTTAGGAGTTTGGCCTTCAAAGTTTTATTGACAGCAGTGATATCCCCATCTGGATCTAAAACCAAACTGCCAATCACTTATGTGTGCAGCCAGTTATTCAATATGCTAAACAGTTCAGTGAGTTTAAAATGGAATTATCATTTGTATTTCAATGTAAATATTATATACATTTAATTTTTCCCCGTCATCGCAAATTCAGTGACGAGGTACACCAACCAGTAGCTCATGCACCCCTAATGAAAAAGTGAGGAAGCAGCTGTGTACCTGTTTAAAAGCATGCAGCAAAGCCACAGAACGAGCGTTGGAGCCGGCTATGATACCCTGGGAGTACTGCAGACCCAATCGCACAATGGAGGGGTGGATAACTGTGGCAGGGATGCTAGAAATCAGAGTTTATTAATGAAAGCTGTAGTAACCTTTGTAATATAGTGATGTCATCTGCCAGAGACTGTAATGACAAATGATCAGCAACAACATTAAAGCACCTGCCTAATAGGTAAAGTCACAGAACCACATCAGGACTTGCATCAGATGGCTCTATTGTTTACGCTACACAACATGCTATCTTGTGATCAGGAACCATGACGTTGGTATGGTTGGCATACTACTTGAGTGACCAGCAACAGGGGGTCATTTGGGAGGAATCTCCTCCAAGTATGTCTGGTCTTGACACAGGGGAATAACATGAGGTCATGCACAAGGCAGATTTTTCTTCTTTTTGTGAGCAAGAAGCAAGTGTCGATTTGAAAGGGAAAAAAAAGTACAAAAGTAGTGTTTTGTGAAAACACACACATTATTAATTTCATCTGTTGTTTTAAGGTTGTGGCTGATCCTTTAAGTGTTCTTGTAATTGAGCAGTACCTGATTTGCTGGGTAAGAGGCGCTTTACGACTGTACTGGTGTAGATGTGAGAACAAGCTGACTTTGTAGCCATAGTCTGACCTCAGTGGGATCTGTAAAAATAAAGAACAGTGACTGTAGCAACCAGATTAGGAGAATGTCAGCCCTGTTACTAGGCAGGGGTGCCTTGTTCATTTCAGGATCAGCGCTGACACTGGAACAGAATAATGATTCTACTGTCTAATGGAGACAGCTGATGTACACTGAACAAAATACACAGATTGTACTTAAAGTGATGAAATGAATAAAACAAGCAACAGATGACCATCTAGCACTAATGACACAATAGATGTTTTTCCACTGGTGTGTGGTACTGATGTTACAGTGCAATATAGCTACAACTTTGTCAACATTTTCAGCATTAAAGTGACCTGTATAATACCTGAATGTTCGTGATGATATTACTGATTGGGTACCAACCAGACTATTAATTGTTCAAACACAATCATTGCAAAAAGTACCAGACATCACTCATGCCTGCCTTTTTTTTTTTGTTGCCAGAATCGTTGTCTGTGACGATTTACCCTTAGATGGCACAGTTCTGATGGGGATGGGGAAACATAAACGGGTACTTGACCAGATATAGATAGTTCTAGGTTCACATTAGTAATTGTACCATTCCATACCACACGATCAGGTGAAAAAAAAACATCATTATTTAAGATGAAACACCCATGTTTGCTAAATAATAAGAAACCAAAACAGATGCCAGCTAAGCTACAGAAGACCAAAACACACAATGTACACTTCACACAAGTAATCCCATTTGTCTCTCCACCAGAGGAAAAAAAGAAATCAAATAAAATACACATCAAACATGATGAAAAGGCAAAAACCTCCACTGCACACACAGTGTAGACCCAGACCTTGATTCGAGACACATTTATACTGGTTCCTTGCCCTGACTTCTGAAACAAATGGGAGGTAAAGTCTGAAGTAAGTTTGCTGAAATATCAGAAAAGTACCATTTGGGATTGTAACGGGAGGAAATTATTAGCGAAAACTGTGTTAACATCACACAACAAGCATGGCAGGAATGAAACAGATGCATGGAAATCTCATTAACCTGTTGTCTCTCCAGCTTCTTGGCCAGTTTTTTTACAGCAGCAGGATCGTCTACTTGGATATGTTCTGGTAATCGCTTCACAGCTGAGGAAATATGGTAGAAGCCGTATAAATAAATCCGCACTTCAGTCAGCTAACATGTTACACTATATTTCAACACTTTATCACCTGCTACAGAACTATTCAATTAACAGTTATTGGTTATGTTACCTGGCTCACTTGGTGGTGCTTTTGACTTGCTTGTGGTGGGTTGTGAGCCCTGCTCCTTCTTTGCCTGTTTCGACGCTCGTTCTGTTTCTTGGCGCATTCGCCGCTCTGCTTTTAGCTCTGCTTTGCTCTTAGCTGGTTTATCCGTAGGTGCACTGGACTCATGCACATTGATGGGTGTAGAAGCTGCTGTTGGGGATACAAAACAGACGATCAAAATAACTCAGTCAGACGAGTTAAGATACATATTGAAGGAGGGCATATTAACAAGAGAGTATCTAATTTATACCAGAACAGATTGTAGGACAACACAGTACAAAAACATTCAGAGGAAACTACTCTGTAGAAACCCAATAGGACACACTATACACAAACAAATAAAACAAAAATTCTAGCTAAATTCTAGGTAAAAACAAAATTCTAGCCTCTAAATCTATAGCTATTAATACAAAAGGCAAAACTTATATTATTTGTTGCAATATGCAAATAAGCCTCCAAGTTATCCCTTTTGTAACTGTGCCTTTTAAACTGACGCACATATCTTTTTTCCACCTTGTATTGCAACTCATTGAAAAGGTGGTACAGGCCTGAAACACTCCTTAGAACTTCAGTATGAATGAGCAGGGCTTAACTGCTGTAGGTTGATTGTGTTGGTTTTGTGACATGGCAAAAACTATGATTAAAATATTTACAGAAAACTCAGAAAAGGATGATGAATATATTGAAATTCACTGTGATCACAATATTCTGCAGTATAATTAAAGTACTGATATCCTGCCCATTCCGTGCAGCTCTAGCTCCTAGTCAAACAATGCAAATTCAGTGGACAATGGATGTGACAAAAGCCTGATATGGAATCAATAGAAATGATTTAACAACACTTTTGAATAAGTCCAGAATTATGCCTCAATCCTACCTTTCTGTGCTGGAGTTTGCACAGCAGGTTGAGAAGCAGCTGAAGGGGCTGCTTTCTTGTCTGTCCCTTTTTCTGTTGGACCCCTGTCATCCTTCTTTCCCTTTTTCTGTTGCTTCTTCTCTTTCCTTAAACGTTGTTTCTCTTCTTTGGTCAGGTCCTTGCCTTCACTCTACAAACCAAAGCAGTATTGGAAAGTCTGTCCACTGAAAGGTAATCTTTGCATGACACACAGGTGGTTATTTCCATGCACAAAATATCAACTTATCTCATGCCCATCCCATTCCAGCTAGGCTGCTTTAGTAAGATACGCCAGAGACTTAACTTGCACTCCTCACAGATATAAATCATTCTCAGAACATTTAAACTGTATTACCTCTTCTCTGTTAACGTTTCAAAAACCACAAACAGTCCATAGTGTTTGTCTCAAATAATGCACAATCATTATTTTTTAGGGTGTTCTGGCTATTATACATATCTCTCTAGGCAGGGCTTTCCCAGTTTCTGGCTTTTTAACTGGTGGCCAGGACGTCCCCCAATAAACAGATAACATATTGTGCATTATATTTACATTTATATTTACAGCATTTATCAGACGCTTTTATCCAAAGCGACTTCCATTCCTTAACTACAGGGGACAGTCTCCCTGGAGCA
>JBBJLR010000160.1:8648627-8663649 GCA_037577145.1 Brachypetersius gabonensis | reverse complement strand
ATGAGCTTTCTGTCTGGTTCATTGTTACAAAAGTCTGTAGTTTCTTTAGGTGAGATTATGTTATCATTCTTCTAATGAATCAGATAATAATAAACTGACTTCATTAAATTAGCGGTGACTTGTATATTTTCTATATGGGTGTACTGTACTGCTGTGTTACCAATACAAAAACAGGCTGCATCAGGTTTGTAAGCCATTCCTTCAGCAACAGCAAGAAGCGTAGGTTCATTGCCTTTACTGATGCTAACTTAAATATGACACATTGTGATACTGTGATAAAAGTTTTGTATTTCCTGAAACTAGGCTCTACTTAGTGTCTTCTTCTCATGTAGAGTACGCCCAAACTACAGTTTCAGCTTACGCTAGGTAGAATCCTTCAACGAATTCAGCAGGAAAGCAGAAGTTCTATTCGCCAGCAGTGAGTCTGCATCCTGACACACTACACCATGTGTGTTGTCAAGGTGACAGGAGGCTCTCTGCCTGAGGTACAGCGAGATTCCCATCAGGCCTGTCTCCAGAGATACACTGCTCCGCTCCTTTAATTCCACCGAGCTGAGCCAAGCCCACTCGCACAACACTGGAGGATAGGCCCACCTCATCAATCTCAGACAAACCTGACACAGCCCTGCACCCCAGCAGCCAGACCAAAGCAGCCCAGAGGTCTAGAACCCACTTAAGTGTGAACACATATACACAGTTACGAAAGCAACAGTGATACTGTGTTTCATGATAGGTAAAATGAGGAAAAATATTTCTGATCCACAAAAATAGCATTAATTATAATGTATTTAATCAAAATATTTGTTTAGAATGCAAGGTAATTAAAGGTAACACTTGCTTACTTTTTCTTGCACTGCTGATGTAGTTAATCTGACCAAAGTTTTCCTCTTTTTGCACAGGAATTTTGCACAGGAAGCGATGAGGTTAATTGCGAAAAATGCATTACTCAGCTAAAAGCACTCTTAAAGCCTGAATTTGTTCAGTACACATTTTAAGGAGATATTCCATACAAAAAATAAAGAAACAAAGACACCAAACATGCCTTGGCTAATATGTGTGTTGTGTAAATTCTTTTTGTTTTTTCATTGAACTGTTTCTTCTATGTTCTACAAAAAATGAAATATCCACTGCAAAACGGTTTGCAATAGATATTACTCTTTATGTTTTTGGACCAAATATCAAGCTATCTAAGAGAAAGATAGGGCACTTGTGAGAACACGATTTAACTAGGATGCAATAATGCACTTTTCCTAATTAATAAGGGTATCAAGAACTTCAAAGAGCCCCCATCATACAGCCTATTGTATTGTATCCCCCTACTGATATATGTAAATTAACTCTGTTCCCTCCGTACTGTGCCTCGAACAAAAAGCAGTCCCAACTGGAACATTCTAACTGAAGCATGGAACTGCTGCAGGCTGAGTAGGTATACAAGTGTAATGTACACATTAGTCACACGTGAACACAGTGTGAACAGCACGAAATTGTTCTCTGCATTTAACCCAGACATTAACACAGTGTGTGGGAGGATGTCTTGCTCAAGGGTACCTCAGTGGTGCTACTAGCAGCCCAGGTATTTGAACCCACAACCTTCTGATCACCGTGACAAATCCCTAACCACTAGCCCATCAGCTGTAGATGAATTGGTTCTTGTGACATTCATTTCAAAATAGGCTGTTTTTCTATAACATATGCAGTGGTGGACAGTAACGAAGTAGATTTACTTGAGTACTGTACTTGAGCAGCTACAGCATTTGTACTTCACTTGAGTAGTATTTTTTGGAAATGTATGACTTCACTATATTTGAAAGATATTTGGGTCTCGTTACTCATTACGTTGAATTCTGAAAGTGGATGTTTAGCCTCCTCTTCTGAAACCTGATCGTTTTTTTCCCGGGTGACAGGCCGTACGTGGTGGTGGTGGTCTAGTGGTAGGATACTTGCCTCCGGACCAAAAGGTCACAGGTTCGAATCCTACCTCCAGCACACCACCACTGGGTCCCTGAGCAAGACCCTTAACCCCAAGTTGCTCCAGGGTGACTGTCCCCTGTAGTTAGAGAATGGAAGTCGCTTTGGATAAAAGCGTCTGATAAATGCTGTAAATGTAAATGTACGTCTCAGTAGAGTAACGTCGCGTCTGAGCTACTCTGTAACCGTAAAATGAATCCAACGCCATTTTCGCACCCATGACCATAGTTTGATACAATGTTAATATTTAATCGATGCTATATGGTTGCGTAGGATCCCATAACACGCTCTGTCTCTCTGTCACTCTCTCATGCACTCTCTCTACCCTAGACTATAAAGCACAGCTTCCATAACTCAAAACACACATACTGGTGTAGAATACGAACAGGACATGTAAGTAGTCCATGCGTGTGTGTGGGGGGGGGTATGGGTATATGTCCTCATACAAGGCACTCCCTTCTTTCATGTTCTTTTTTAACGTGCTAATTTGCATTCACAGCATTTTCGCTCTCAACTTCATTAACATGCACATTACATACCTGTAGGTCCATTGTGTCAGAACACCTACCATGCTGTTTCATGGGTGTGTGTAGAATTACAATTAAAAATAAACAAAGGTTCTGCAAGAGGTTCAACAAGCTAGTCAAAGGCATTATGTATTGTATGTGTTGTGTCAGTAATGCAACAATGCGGTGAAAGAAAATGTTCTTTTAATACTTTAATATTTTTAAAAGTACTTCAGTGCTTTAACTTAAGTAAATATTGGACTGTATGACTTTCACATTTGACCAGTGGTATCTGTACTTTCACTTAAGTAATGAATGGGAGTACTTTGTCCCCCTCTAAACATTTGGAAATTACAGTTTTAGACCTGATTACACTCCTGGAAGATGTGAATTTGTGTCCCACGGGACTTCGGGTACAGGACCTCGAACTGAGAAAAGAGAATCAATGCAATCCATTACAGTTTGATGGCCTTCATTTTGGAAAGGACTGGATCTTTTTATTGCAGTAAATTAAATGTGTGAAACGTAGCTCTGATGAAATGCTGACCCCATGTGCTGACTCAGATCTGAAGGAATAGACGAACCAGACATTAAAAACCAGCTTTAACCCAAAGAGCTAATATATATTAGCATAATAAATAAAACTGGATAGGTTTATGTCACTGTTCTGACTGGATGAAGCCTATGGATTTCAGCCGGCTATTTGAAATTTCTTTCCATGGTAGCTCGACTTGAGTTCGATGAGCATAAAATCCACTTTTTCGCTTTGTTTTGTGCAGCTTTATCCTGCAAAACACTGTACACAGTAATCCTCTCAGAGCCAGGAACTGGTCCAGAATGGGCATTAGTGGTGGCTTATTGAACAAGAATGCAAGAGAAGTCTTGGGTATTAGCACTCATCCAATTCCTCAGGACAGTTTTAGAGAGACAAAGTCTCTCTGCAGATGAAAAAGAACAGTGTGGCTCCTTATGACTGGATGTTAAAACAAAAGAACAAAAGAAAGGAGATTCACAAATGCAGCATTCAAAACTCCTAGTAAGAAAAAAGACAATCACAGACTCATAGACTTTGAGCTTGAGTTTATGTAAAATAACTGCACTTTGTTTTCAGAAAAGCTTCTAAATGTGGTGGAATGGCATTGCCAGTTTGAATGCCACCACTCTGTGCCTTGGTTGCTGCTACCAGGCCAACATAAATCTCTGCTAAAACTCTGCAAAAAATGTGACTTGAATAGGCAAGACTGTTCTAAAGTTTTCCATTTGCAAAATAAAGAATAAAATGAAAATCAAAAAAATCTGAAAGGTTTTTTTTTCCAAAAGAAGGCATAAAAGTCTAATACCTCTCTTAGTGAACTGTCGTTCTGTATCAGTTTTCAGAAATTGTTTAAAGAACTTTTTATAGTAATTAAGAAGTTCTTTAAACAATTTCTGAAAACTGATACATTTGTAAGATAGAGAATTTTTGTTTTTGTAAGATAGAGATTTGTAAGATAGAGAATTTGTAAGATAGAGAAAAAAATTAAAATGAGTTATGAGTTTTTTAAAATCTTGAAATCAGTGTTTCCTCTTTTCATCTGCAAAAGTAGCTTTTTAAATGCAATTTATGACTGGTTTCTCAGACATGGAATTAAGCCTAGTCATGGGTTAAATAGTGCCAGTGATCTCTGTTGTTTATTTGTTATTTTTCACTATAATATATTAATATTATCATGTAGAAAATCAACAAATTGTGTATTTTGTATGTTCAAACATTTGCATATATTTTTTTATGTTGGTTAAAAAAACATACAACATTCTTTTTATCCAAATGAATTGCAAACTATCATGTGTTTGCTTACAAGGAAAGATTTTTGTGTTTTCGCCTTCTTTTTGGGAAGTACAACAATACGTTAGAAAACCGTCCAGTCACATAAAACTGAGGACGATAGATGAAAGTCAATCCTTTGTCTTTTTTTCAAATTTTCATTAAAGAGACCTGATTTGAATTTCAAAGACAAAATCTATTAAAAGCGTCCAATTTCAGTTGTATTAGCAATTACTTTGTGACTCTCTGAGAGGATGAATAAAGGATGTGGTACTATCTAGAAGGCTCCATACAGTGCTCATATCAGGTCCTGCAGGCAAAACACACCTGCTGCTATGAATAAGAAACTGCAAAATCCTCATTCTGCAATTAATTTACTGGCCACAGGTATTCTGATGTCTTTTAGCTATGGTTTTGTAGGGGAGGAGGTTTTTATATGCTAACCCAGACATTCAGTTCAAGGATGATACTCACCTGCAATTAAATTGTTTAGTAATAGTATTGATGAGTGGCCACTGAAACAAATACACCTCTGCACAAGTTTATATTTCCATCTCAGAAGACAAAACTAAAATCACACATAGCTCGGATTCCATATTTACTATATGATGTTAATCTACTTTAAACATAGTTTGTGCTCGTTGTGGGTTTGCATCTGTTGACATTATCCTTTAAATTCAGCAATTAATAGAATCACATTATGGAAAACCATTAAAAATGATCCTTTTCTTTTCCAAGAATAATAAACTGATTCCTCATGATAAATTGGTTCTATTGTCATGATCATGTCTTCCAGGCCATGCCCCGAACCATCCCCGTTCCCAGGATACTGAGCCTGGGCTTCTTCCCCCCCCCCTGTTGTTGTCTTCTTGGTTATCTCTCTTACTCTGATTTTGCCCACCTGTGCCTTTTTCAGCTGTCTGCTTAAGCCCAGCCAGACCTGTCTGTTCTATTTCTCTATGTGCTTCAAACAGTAAACCTGGTGCGCCTGGTTCTCATCCACCCTGAGGTGACACCAATGTGAGGCCAAGCCATGTGGATTTGCAGCCCCTTGTTCTCCACTCGCTTTTGTCTATGTGACAGAGTGTGAGTGAAAACTGACGAGACTATAATGGCGAACACAATATAATTAAGCTCTGTCTATTTTCTCTGAACAAATGCTCTGCTCGCAACTCCTGTACGTGTGTTGTATCTGCTCTCAACAGCACCTGACCTCCCTACTTGCTGGAGAGCCCATGTTATATGGGGCAGCTGGTGGCCTAGTGGTTAAGGCATTCGCCCTGTGATCAGAAATCCAGGTTCGATTCCCAGGACCGCTAGGCACCTCTGAGGTACCCTGAGCAAGGTACCGTCCCCACACACTGCTCCCCGGGCGCCGTGTTCATGGCTGCCCCCACTTGGTGAATGGGTTAAATGCAGAGAAAGAATTTCGTGCTCTTCACACTGTGTGCTGTGGTGTGTTCACGTATGACGAATGATCACTTTCACTTTCACTTATAAAGAATCCAGGCTCCTCCCCTGATCCAGTTCACCTGTCAAGGAAGCCATCTTGTGCTCAGTTCTGGGAGCATGTGATGCTGGCACCCTGTTTGAGACAAACGCAGATTAATGAATGAGTCTTTAACATTTTCTGCTTAATGTAGTGCACAGTTTATGTTTATTCGCTGAATTCATCCTACTCAGACAACATATATAAAACATAAAAATAAAACAAAACATTTGCAAATTATTTGCATTCATGCAAATATGTTTAGATAAATGTTGTATATGCTGTTCTTTGTCAAGACTGATATGTATGACTCTTTTCATTTCGGATTTAGTACTTTGGAATCTGACCATAATTGATATCACAAATGAAAAATACACCTTTTCAATAAAAACTAACAAAATGAATCTGCTATGAACACTTTTAGTATACAGCACCAAAAACAAAACTAGATGTTGTTTTAGATGTTTTCTGTTTTCTGGACATTCTGGATATAAGTTAAAATGTAACAACTGCATGCTGTCCAGGGAAACACATATATTTAAATGCTCCTGCTCCAGAATGAGTGGGCTGGTAGTTACTCAGAGAATCAGTCAATCCAGCATTACTTTCACCTTGAAACTAAAGCATTCTCAGTTTACACCTGACTCCAGACTGCATGTTCAAATTATTGCAGTTGTAAAGTGTTGGAGGTCAAAGCAGGGCAGATATGGCAAATTTAATGTGCATCAGATCTATACTGCCAACTAGAGGAATCCCATTTGCCCCACAGATTCCTACTTATGAATGCATGCACCAGAAAATGTAAATCAGCCAATAAATGTGTATTAGAGGATGCGCTGACCATTTGAACTAGTATATTATGACTGAATTGTGCAAAATATATAGAATTTTTTAACACTTTATCCTGCGTGACTCAACTTTAGCTACTGCGCGAAACAATCTCCTGCACAAAAGCCACTGTTCCCTATTTTGCTGACGATCAATTCCTGACAAATACTTTTGTACTGTAGTAAAATGGCAAAAAGTTCTGAGTGGTAGGAAAGTGTAAGGGTAATAAAGAGAAGGTGTTTAATGCTGAGTTGTTGCAGTGTTTTACAGAGAAGATGACAATATGTTCTCTGAGCTCCATTGCTGATAAATGCTGGGTCAAACTAGAACAGACAGGCATAATGACAATAGCAGCATTCCACCTGTACTCCAGCAGCTACAGCACAAAGCTCATTTTTCCTCTTAACTGGAGCTGGAAACCTCATACAGTGTTACATTAATGTGTTAGCGTACATTATGGTGGTTGGCATAAGTCATGGGGAAAATCTGAGGAGGGATGCACAGAGAGGGAGTAAGGAAATATAGGAACGATAGAGAGAGAGAGAGAGACAGAGACTGAGAGAGAGAGAGAGAGAGAGAGAGAGAGAGAGAGAGAGCGCAAAAGAGATAGACAAAGGGAGATAGAGAGAGAGAGAGAAGAGAAAGAGAAAGAGAGATAAAGAGTGAGACCAAAGGAGAGAGACAAAGGGAGAGAGAGAGAGACAAAGAGAGAGACAAAGGGAGAGAGAGGGCGAGAGAGAGAGACAGAGAGAGACAGAGAGAGAGAGACAAAGGGAGGGAGAGGGAGAGAGAGTGAGAGAGACAGAGAGAGAGAGACAAAGGGAGAGAGTGAGAAGAGAGAGAGAGAGACCAAAGGAGAGAGACAAAGGGAGAGAGAGAAAGAGAGAGAGAGAGAGAGAGAGAGAGAGAGAGAGAGAGAGAGGCAGAGACAGAGACAGAGACAGAGAGAAAGAGAGAACATTGATGCATCAGGGTAAAAAGATTTTTCCCGTCAGCTGGTGAGTCGTCAAGGATGACAGGCAAATGACCCTAGACTGACTTGATGTGCAGACTCATCAGGAAACTGACAGAGTGAGATGATATAATGCCCACTAGGAGTGTGTGAGTACTGGTGGACCTCCTCTCCTATTTCATTCCAGCTCTAAAGTTTAGGCCATGTTAAAAGTGTCAGTGATTTATCGGGCTAGGCTGCACTCGATGGACCACAAAACCCTGCAGTCAAAAGTTCAGAATGAGTTCAGCGTTGGGTGATAGAAAAATTGAAACAGATTTTGCCAATCTTCTGACTGGCATACCTCAGCCTTTTGTTGCAACTCTCATCTGCTGATCTATACTTTTCATTTTTATAGATTTTAGTGAATCAGCATCACATTTTTTTAGTGAATCATTCTTTGAAATTTCTGAAACTGCCATGCATTCCTCATGGCACGCTTCAAAAACATTTGATAGAACTCACAGCACGCCATAGCTTTCAATCAAAGAACTTAAACATTTCTAATGGAGTTCCACAGGGCTCCATACTGAGACCGATATATGTAATTAAAACACATGGAGTACCAGCAAAGCCCAACAGGATTCACTCATTAATTTATGTAGATCAGTGTTTCTTAATTTTGTCCGGCACAGTTTTAGGTATTCCTTAACCAAACACACCTGATGCAAGTCATGAGGGTTTTGATAATTAACAGATGAGTTGGATCAGGTGTGTCGAGGCAGGGGATAGGGGAAATTGTGTGGGTCCCTGAGAGAAAGCTTGAAAAAACATAGATGTGATGATCTATTGTGAGAAATCAGTTGATTAACAGAGTGATGCTGTTTTCCAAAAATCATAGAAGCCAAATGAACGGGGAGATTTTCATAGGAAGTTTAAAAACCCAAGTAGTTTTGAAGAGGGGCTGCTAGGACGATGCCAAATTTATCCACATTTCCAAAATCACTGAAACATTTGAACAGCACAGGCTTACAACCCTGCTGCAGATCTCACCAGTGTCTGGTGTTTTTAAAATTAGCAAATTTATATTGTCATTTGATATTGATCACTTCAAGAGAGAGTGACTAGATGTGATTACACATAACTTCTTGTTTATTCTTGGACTGAAGCTGGCAGTCTTCTATAAAGCACTGAATATCTCTGAAAAACTTCTCAGATGTTTTTTCACCCACAGTATGATGCACTTAGACTTCATTATTAGTTTCCAATACATAGGGGTGGAGGTAGCTCAGTGGGTAGGATACTTGCCTCCAAACCAAGAGGTCATGGGTTCGAATCTTACCTTCAGCACCACCACTGGGTCCCTGAGCAAGACCATTAACCCCAAGTTGCTCCAGGGAGAATGTTAACATACTCTCTATTACTAATGACTGTCCTGATATATGACAGCTCTGAATGATGCAGTTGCTCAGTAAATTGAATGAAAGTAACAGGCTGAAATTCATTCTTATGTGAGAGAACTGAAAGTCTGATTTAATTAATAATAATACAAATAAAGGGTTAGCTTGTTTTAATCACACTACCATTGCATGGTATGAATGATTTCCTTTAATTTCAGTGCCCGTGTAATGAAGAGGGTTTACACTCATCCTGCTAAAGCATCTCATAAGCAGCACTGTGTCTATAGAGGGGTAGCAGAGCCTACTTTTCTGAAATAACCAACGGTGCAATAAAAAAATATTTTTTTTTGGTGGATCCATAAATTCTGAACAATTAAGGTGAAGCCAAGTTGGTAAGATCTTTGTTTGTAAAAGGAAGATTTGTACAGCTTGCTTACAAGCAGGGTTCATTTCTGGTAAAAATCCTACTGTGTCATTCAACAGCACTACCTGTGTAAGCTCTAAGCCATGCGGAGGTATTATGTGTAAAACAAAAACAGTTAAAACTATGGCACCTTCATTCACGCTATGGAGGGATGTAAAATATTCAATATCAAATATAGATTTTATAATAGTATGGGCTATTCCTTTTTTTCAGAAACCACCCATAGCCCAAAAATGACTCCAAATAAATATGAATGTTCATATGAAAAACCTGATAGGTGAGACGGTTGGACATAGCAGTGTGACAGCAATGTGGCTGACCAGTCCTTTTGTACCACTTGGTGGCATTAGTCGTACATTCAGTTTATGCGGTGCACATCGCATGACCCATCTCTGCAAAGAGTACAGTGCCCTTTTCAGTCCCTTCAAAAGTGTTGCATCACTTAGTCTGACCAAAGTTGGTGATTTCATTTCATCATGCATGTGTAAGTATAGACATGAAAGTTGTAAAATATGCTCTTTTTTCCGTAACACTTTTATGTCGACATGACCACATGGTCCGATGAGATCAAATGATTCATACACACAAAGTTACAGAGGCTTTTGAAGAACAGAATCTGTTCAATAATGCACAAATACAAGCTTGACCTTGAAAATGAGGGTACCAACTTTGGTCAAAAAACTGTCTACTTAAATTTTATCTTACATTTCATTCTAAATGGTTCTGTCAGTCCATAAAAACAAAGGAAGCTTTAAATAAAAACTACTTTCTCAAATTGATGACAAAGGAAGCACCAAGAGGCATCAATATATTTATCACTCTTCACCATTCAGCTTAAATGAAATGGTGAGAAACTTTTCAACTAAGCCACCTATGTCACCCAAGGATATATAGCACAATATTAAGAAGCCTAGAGGTATTAAAATGATACTGTTGACACCAGCTTATGACCTTGCCCTCGGATGTCTTGTTTACGTATTCAGTAGGTGGCTAATTTGCATTAAGTTTAGACCCAGCCGCAAGATGACTAGACAGCACAAGCAATATTGGGCTTCTTCTTAAGTCTTTTTTATATCTCCTCTCTCAAAACACTTATTTTATTACAAATATATATTATACTTAATATATATTATATATATAATGAATAATATGAAGTTAAAGAAACTATTTCTCAAGCAGATTTAGTATAATATATATTGAAAAGGATTTACTGAAAGATAATGATCTCATTTTTGTCCCATGCCTAAACGCTCATGCCAAGTATGAAAGCTTATCGGACCGCATTATTTAAATAAATGCCTCCGTTACTCTGCAGAATTGCATTTTTTGTTCATTTAATCCTTCTCAGATTTACAAGCATAAAGCAAGCTCAATTTAATCCCAGTGAACTATGATAATAGGAGTAAACTAACTCTTGACCTTTTCTGGGGGAATCTGGCCTTAATCTACCTCATTACCGTTGAGAAACCAGTGATAACAGCAAAAATACCTAAAAAAGGATCCAGGTAATATATATTTTTTTCAAACCTTGGCCTGAAACATAGATTGACTTTAGAGTCTTCAGTCCTGAGAAAGTTGTTTAATGTATGAGTAAATAAAATGTAAATCCTCTACAGCATTTATTCCCTAGAACCACATGCCAAGAGCCATTAGATCTTTGGTTTTAGGACTGTGATGAAAGTGCGTCAGGACAGGAGTTACACAAATGGGCAGCAAGGCTGTGTCTCAAATGGCTCCCCTTTCTCTACACTCGCACTTTGCAGAAATTCAAATATAGACTCCTGATTCCTAATAGTGTATAATAATGCCTAAAAAAGAACCAATGGAAGTTCAGGCATTTATGCAGAATTCCATATTGGTCTAATTGTGTGCTACACTGTATGGACAAATGTATCGGGAGACACCTGGTTTCAGCTTTTGAGCTGGGTTTTTCCAGTGAAGACAATCTTAAAGCTTCGGTATACCAAGACATTTTGGACAACTTCTTCCAACTTTGTGGACACAGTTTGGGGAAGAACTGTTTCTATTCCAGTATGACTGAGCCCCAGTGCAAGCTCCATTAAGACATGGCTGGATGAGTTTGGTGCGGAAGAACTTGACTGGCCACACAGAGCCCTGACCTCAAACAAATTTGGGATGAACTGAAACGGCGATTACGAGCCAGGCCTTCTTATCCAACATCAGTGCTTGGTCTCATACATGCTTTACAGAATGAAAGGGCACAAATTCCCACAGAAACTTTAAAATCTTGTGGAAAGCCTTCCAGGAAGAGTGGAAGCTGTTATAGCTGCAAAGGGGGGACCAACTCCATACTAAAGTCTATATATTTGAATATAATGTCATTGAAGCCCCTATTGGTATAACATTAAACCATTAGTTTCCATAAGATATGACTAGGCTTTTGTCTTTTGTCCACTTGGGCTATTAGCCGTTTCTTTTTCACAGAGCAGTATTAAGAGCAGTATGAGCTAACACTAGGAAAGTGTAGTATAATATAAAAATCAATTTTTTTTAAACAGATTGTCATCATTTATTTTGTTTATTGTGTGATTTGATCATTTCAACGAAAAGCAGAATGTTAAAACCAGTGAAGGTTTTGGCTCTTAATTCAAGTTTAGGTCTAGTGTGAGGTGCATGTTTTCTCTGTAGACTGCGATGCACCCATGCACGTTGCTTTGGATGATATCTGACAAATGCAGTAAATGTGAATAAAAATGTAAATGTAATTGTAAAAAACATTTCAGGAATAACTAGGTTTCACAGTAACATATGCTTCATACTTCTTAAAATGAACAATTGCTGACCTCATGTGTTTCCTGATTTACATTCTCTGAGTAATTACATATACAAGGCAAAACATTATTAAGTCATTGACCTTTTCAGTGGATTATGCTTCTTCCATTTATTCCACTATGCCTAGTGTAAAGGTCATCAAATAGAGAAGTTCACAGAGGTATGAGAAAATATTCCCAGCAGTGAATATCGTGCCATTTCTTAACACATTTCTGGTTTGGTTTTACTCATGGTAGTCACACTGATATGATATCACAGTGAATCTTTTGAAGCTGAATTAATACTTGTCCTGCTTTGGTGATTTTATGACTAGCTCCCTCAAGATGATGATCTTTCCTGAATAAAAAAATACTGTCATATTACTAGAAGTAAGTCATGAATGTAGAATGATGATTTTTACCCTGGATTACGTTTTCAGCTTAAGAGTTATTTTCTAACAGAAAGAGTCTTGTGGTTTCTAATCTAAGAAACCTTTACAGGCCAAATGCCTTTATCATAACAGCTCACTGCTCTTTGCTTAGTCAGAGGTAAATATTTATATCTTGGCAAAACAAGCTGACCTATAAATGCTCACCTTAAATTCGAGTGTGTTTACAGGACATTGTGCACCCCCTTTGTGACAGTTACAGCCTCTACTCTTCTGGGAAGACTTTACACTAGACATTAAATAACTTCTTCAAGTCCTTTGTACCATTTTTAAAAATAAATTGTCACCATAAACTTTTGGCATTTGATAAATGGGTAAATGTTGTGTGTGTATATATAAATTATTTATTTATTTATTTTGTTTTTGTCCATTCATTTAGACATTACTAGGCTTTTGTCCAGTTGGGCTACTAGCCATTTATTTTTTATTGTATTGTATTACGAGCAGAGAGTGAGCTGATGCTAGCGTAGTATATTAACTTTTAATGCTTTATTATTAATTAGTGTGAAGATTTGATTGCATTAAAAAGCATTAGTACACTCATGGAACTGTACTAGATGAATCAAAAATGTCACTCCAGTTCCTCGGCAAGGTATTGGATGCTGCTACACAGCTAAGTTGGGGGTTTTATGTGCTTCTAAATGTCTTTTTGGATGGATGGATGGATGGATGGATGGATGGATAGGTAGATGAAGTAGCTCAGATTTACAAGAGATGTGTGGATACCTATAGGAATATATCATTATGTATGCATTATGGATGTAATGCATTATGAGATTGCATTAAGAACATTTGAAAGTATTCAGTCTATTTTCACATTAAATTACATTGAGTAAAGTTGTATTTCATTCAGTGCATTTCATTTCATTCCATTCTAATGCTGTAATGCTTGTTTTTACAACAAATATTCAACAAATTATGTCACTGAATATAAGCTAGTTTCTTTAAGCTCTTGCACACAGCCAGTTTTTGAATGGTGACAACAGCGAGCAGCCCTATTTAAGTGGCTCGCAGTATGCTTAGTGTTTAGAGTCCTATAAGGAAACCTGTCTAAACCACTATCCATTATCAGGCTGGGGAAAGCTTCCACAGTAATAGCACTAGATTGATGGGGCTGACAGCCTCTGGCAGTGGGACATGGAGCTGCACTTCAGGTTCTGGCTCCAAAGCACTAGAAAACTAGAGGGGGCATAAATCAACACTGCTCTCTGGACTGATGACAAAGAAAATCTGGCGCAAGTTCTGAACAGGAGTGGAGAACAGAACACTTTTGTACTGCTTAAACACTTGGTACTGTATAAGCACTTTTTGCATGTTGCGTCACCACAGTATGATCTGAAACCATAAAAGGTCTTAATTAGGGATGTAGTGATCCATCTTTTTCTTTCCTGATTCTGATTCCAATATCATAACTTAGGTTGTCAGCTGATACTCAGTACTACTTCAAATTCTAATGCCGGGGCATTTCTAGGTACAGGCAACCAGCATTTGGGCACAGCCCCCTGCCAGCGATTGGGTGGCAATTGAGCACCAGTGAGTTCATTAACATTTGTACAGTATGTTTTTTCATTACCACTTTAAAGGTTGTGCACTTTTGAAAAACAATGTTTTTAAAATGTGCTTAACTGTGGCTGTTTGGACAGACAGGATAGTTAACCCCTGAAAATACACCAAACTCCTTAATATTGTAACAGAGTTGGGCTGTTGGGGGGTGCATGCTCCCATCATGCACTGCTCTCACCTGGGGATTGTTGTTATGTTGTTGTTTACTGTTCGTTGTGATGTTGTGGGAGGATTTTGTTACTGTTAAGGTATGTGTGCTCTTGTGTAAGGGGAATGGGTTTTTTGGGGGGAAATTTGTGTTCTTTTACTTAGATGTACACAGGATACCGTGGACGAGATTCCCAGTAGTCCTGTGTACCTAGGCAGGATTTCGCCTATTGGTAGTCATTGGCTGATACTACAAGTTTCCTCAAAGTTGTGTAACTCTGTTTGACATTTGAATTATACACGCTTGGAGATTATTCTCCATTTGAATACATTCTCGTGTCGAATCTCATTCCCACATCGACGAAGTGCGAATATCGTCACAATATGAATTAACTGAACATTCATTAGCGAACATATCCTTTAACTTTCTCTTGAAGTTAAACTTAAGGCATAAGTGTTAAACTCCTTAATCATGAACATAAGGCATTAAGACAGGAGCTTCTATTATTTAAGGAGCAAATTTGCGTAATATTCTTTAATTTCCTGTGAATTTAAGTGGTTTGGTTTCATAGTGCACTGATCAGCGAATGCCTAATATTCCAATTCTAAACACAATTTCAATTTCTTGATTTCATTTACATTTACATTTACAGTATTTAGCTGACGCTCTTATCCAGAGCGACATACAACAGTGCTTAAGAAGTCCACGACTGTTTCTTACCTGGAAAACAGCTTAAATCCA
>JBBJLR010000160.1:8623210-8641089 GCA_037577145.1 Brachypetersius gabonensis | reverse complement strand
AAAAAATGAGGCTTTAACATTTTTTCTAATCCTATACTTCTGTCTGTTTATATAGATAAGAAGTATATGTTTGTCTACTTGAGAATATATGACACAGTTTTATGTGTGAAAATATTGGCATACAATTGGCATAGTGTTAACCAACAGCTACACTGGAATATAGGAGCATTTGTGTACAGTAGTGCTGTGTTAGGTTAGTATATTAGTAGCATTTGTACATCTGACCTAAGCACCGGCATCAAAAGTGACCACAGTTGGGGTAACAAACCAGTCTTGTTTTTCTTTCAAAAAATAATTTAAATTGGTAAAATATAGCACAGAAAGTCAATCTGGATTCAAAAAGTTAAAATGTCCATTGTGTTATTTAGTGACCATATTTTCAAATTTAAAATGCCCTCTTAACTTTCATTTTGTCACCTTGGTAGGGAAAAAACAAAACGAACCAAAAAGATCATATTTTACTTTCCCTTCCTACTACATTCACCTAAAATGCTCAGCTACCTCTGATACCTTCCCTCATTTGGAGTACAAGTCACAAATCCATTATGGTGCAGAGAGAATATTTACTTCTGATCTATGTTTACTTTAAACACTCAATCAGCTAGAATGAGCCTAATGATGAGGCTTTTGGGAAACTAGGCCATGATTGCCAGCTGGCTCCACACACCTCTTTGCTCACCTAGCAACGGCAAGCATACAAATAGCCCTCAGCAAGGTTGTCCCTTCCATGTCCTTCTCATCCTGTCTGTCCAAACAGCCACAGCTTGCATGTTGTATGACAACAGCTGGCCAATGGGGCCATGACCACCGCCATCACTGGAGCAACCATGCCAACCCCACCACTGGAGACTGGCCATGAGTCTGACAAGGTCAAGCAGACAGGTTGGTTATATTCTGCAGACATGTATTGTGCCCTTAGAGCGCTGAACTGCTATGCTGGGCAACATAATGATTGAAATGCAATAACTAGGCAGCCAGGGGAGTGAATTACAGTAATCAAACAAGTCACCATCCCAAGGGTAATCATAAATCCGACAAATTGCTGTGTGGTGAATAACAAGAATCATGCTTGCATAATTTATTTCCTCAATAATATACTGATGAAAGAGCGCAATAAAATGAACTCAATGGAGAGCTTCTATAAACTACCACTTGAAGAGTCACCAAAAAGTCACCATAATTCCTCACAACTATGCATCACTGGTAAGTGACCAGGCCAAACCAGCTGTTTAGAAATCTGGACAGAGACAGAGAAGGCTTGGAAAGTAGAGCAAAGCCCTGTTCTAAAGAACTAATCTGGCCAAAGCTGCACACATCAAGTGGATTCAGAGCAGAGATGGGCTTTATTTTGAGGACATGCCAAGGTAAGGTTTCTTTCTCGTGGAAATAACTGCTTGCATTGATTTAAACACTCTCTGTATTTGTCAATGCAACATCCCCAAACCCAACCAGAAGTCAGAATGCCAGAAATCATTTGACACAATAACATGTAATTTGAGTTCTTATCAGTTGAGATAAAGGCAGGTACAATGATTTACCTCAAACTGTCAGTCAGCAAATTCACTAGAGCTAACATGTATTAATCTGAATTTTAATCAGCTCTAATTAAGCTTGCCACTTGGCTGCATACCCAACGTCAGGTAAAGAAATATTTAATGGGTTTTGCTCTATTCCAGAGAAAGTGAATGAAATGACTATTTTTGGCTTAAGATAATCTATGAATAATTAATATGCCTGAGATGGATATTGGCATTGTTCAATTAACTGCCAGCTCTGGGGTCCACTCCACAACAAAACATAAACCTCAAGCTTTCATCCTGACTGTGTGCTGCTGCCTTTTTTAGTTTTAATGATTCATGATTAAAGTGTCTCCTAGATGAGCTTTGATAAAAATGAGGAACAGGATGATGCTGTACATGAAACACTGAGGTGAATGATGTGTCGTGCAGGTGAACGCTCTGGTCACTGTTTGTTCCTGTGTTGGCTGGAAATCAGGGATTCAGTTCACAGCCTCCGTGTGACAGAGGGTTTTTTTGAGAAACCTTTCATTTTATGTTTGACGGATTTGTCCTGACTTCTGAATGTCACTGTAAGTGGCCACTGAGCAAAAACATAGAGGCCATGCAGAGTGCAATGGCAGCTTTGTTGCGACATAATCCCCATCGAGGAGAAGGGACTGCCAGTTCAAAGCCATGACTTCTCAAAGCCTCAGTATCACAGCTCTAACTCTCGGGGGGCAGCTGGGAAGGGGAGATGGGAGATGTATTATTTGCCAAAAAAAATACTTTTGAATTCCTCGAAATCCACAGCAGGGTGTTGCAAAGCTGGCTTCAGACTCATAATATTCCAGTGGCTCCCCTGATAACAAAGCGCAAAGGCCATTGTGTGGAGCCTTATCTGCTGCAAACGCAGTGTTACAGATTCTGCCCTGGAGATATATGGCTGAAGTGAGGCAGGACATCGGATTCTAAATACTGAGTTGCAAAATTCTCAACACCTCAGAGCATTGCTGTAATAGGATTTATGGAGACTCTGATAAACCATGATAAACAGAAGCATAACATGTAGTATTCAGACAACAAAAAGAAGCTGCTGTACCTTAAATGAGTAGCTCTCCTAAACATTTTCATGAATTCACAACACATCCTTTTCTATGTAAATGACCATGTAATTTTTTTTTTTTAAAAAAGGTTCCTAAATTATTCTAGGCTTGTTTGTACAGTTTGAAGAGTGTCTTAAATGCTTCAAAGGGTTCTTCACACTCACATATCTCATTTACAAATAAGATTCTTTTTTAAAGAACCAGGTAAAAGAGTTTTATATTCAATGGCATGGCTGCAAAGAAACAAAAAAAAATGATTTAACTTTAAAATTAACTATTGCTACATGAGTTCTAAACAGTAGCAGGATTTTTCCGGTATAATGATTAGGATACCTCCTATTCTTGAAGGACAACTTTGTTGGAACAACTAAAAATACGTGTATTTGTTTTGTATTTTGTTGTTTTTTGGTTTGTTGTATGATGTTTTTAGACAATGGAAGTAATAGTTACTATCTTTATTTTTTCACCTTTAGCATTAGATTATACTGTTGCTAGGTGAGCAATCAGGACGGCGTAGGGCATTTTGTGTTGATTGAATTGACTGCTTAATTGTTTCATTCATTAAGTCATTCATTCATTCAAACTTCATTCAACACTCAGCAATTGATTCATTTTCTGCACCATTTCCTTGAGATTGGACAGTTGATGCATGGGTTTCCTGATCTTACCCAGCACAAAGTTTTACTGCGGCCTTCGAGCACTTCATACATGGACACATTTAGTGGGTTCATTTTATCCTCCATCCTTCCATATCTGAACTTATTGGCCCACAGAGGTGGATAAACATGTTGCAACATTGAATTTACAGTGAATATCGATTTGTGCACTACTTCCCCTCGGGCTGTTTGAGAGGAAATGATGAATTTATGGGCGCTGAAGCACCAATCTGCAGGCCCTCTGAGAACAACCCCTTCAACCCCTCTTTTACAAACCCACATTCCTCAGAAGATGGAGGAGAGATGCAGCAGCATCATGTTTGAAAAGAAGAACAGCTTCACTTATGATAAAGCTCAAAAACAGAAAAAAATATTTGTTAGTGTGAAAAAAGAAAAAAGCATGGATGTGTGTGAGTATGTATATGTTTATATGATGTACAAGTAGAGATGCAAACCTACAGTGAAGTACTAGTGTAAATCTAGTTTAGAGCCATGGACATAACATACAACAAGTAATACAACAGGCAATGGATTTACACATATAACTGTGAAGTACAGTCAGGTCCTAGAGACCTAACGGTGTAAATCAGTGAAAGTGCTAAGTGGTGGTCCATTCCATTCGGCACTTAAACACAACTTGGCTCAGATTGCATGTGAAAAGGTATTGTGGGTCCAGAGGGTGCATTGAAGTCTTAGGAACAAGAGTGGGTATACTGTATACTGCACAGTCTAGATGTGCAAAGTTAGTAGAGTATCCCAACAGACTCAAGGTGTTAATTAAAGAAAACAGTGGTGTACTGACAAAGGGGGGGGGGGGATTATTTATCTGTGTCATTTCTTTCTCTACTCTCTAATAGTTATCATATGCAAAAAAAAATATCCGCAGGATTTTTTTTGTTTTCTTGTGTCTTCATCTCAGGCTGCGAATCACTAGGTGTGAAACCGAAGCAGAAAGCTGAAGTTGCTCTTTTGTTGCACTGTTGTTTGTATTTACTGCTAATACTTGTGTGATGAAAAAAATTATGTGACCAACCCTCATAACCTCCAAAGAACCTATTTTCTCACTTCCATTGTGTGCTGTGAAATGGACACAGGTACTCAACCATGGTACAGACAGTCGCATTGCCTGTTGGAAAGCCACCTTCATGTATGCATGTGGACATTATTTAGATGTGTGATATATGTGTGTGCGTGCATGCATATCATCAGCATTCAGGCTCTCTCTTTAACAAAGGATAAATGAGTTGCAAACAGGCCTGGGCTCAATTGTGTGCATATTTCTTCTCTTGACGCAAATCCATTCGCTAGTGTGGCATAATAAATAGCCGAGGCAGATGTTTAATGAGCTGTGGGATAGGCTTTACGAGCTACAGTATGTACAGTAGGCGGCGGCTCTAGCTCCAGTGCGAAAAGTCAACTTCCACACAGTGCAGCATTGAAAGCTTGGTTAATGTAAACTCTCAAAGGTCATACCCTCACCACTGATACAGTTTGACTCATATGCACTACCGTCCTTCTTTCTTTACCACAGAACTCCAGTCAATGCTTACTCTTTAAACACATTCAATTCAGAAACAGTAAAATGTTAAAGGACACAGGCATTGCACTAGTACAATAATACTGTATTGTAATGTTAAATATTTACTTAGATGCTGCTTTAATAAATGTTCCTGTGATGAGAGACAATCTGCTTCTGTAAAAGACGGACTCATGTAATGTTCTCCCTGTCTTTTTTCGGCTGCCTCATGGGTTTGTAATGATTTGGACATAGGCATGGAGAAAGATATAAATGCCAACAGAATTTATTAAGAATAACTGGGAAACAGGATACTGAACCAGAAACAATCAGACTGAGGAACTGACAGAGAGAATGACTAAGAATAAAGCAAAACCGAATGAAACAAAGCAAAGCAGAATGAAAACAGAATGGAGAATAACAAGGATGGACCAGGCTGTATGGAGATACATAGGAGGCAAAACAAAGATGCAAAAATCACACAAAAAAGACTGAAAAACATGGAGATATTTACCAACAAGGGAAATGAAAACACCTGGGCAGGGGAGCAGACGTTAACAAGGCACAGGTGGAAACATGACAGACTAGGTGGAGACTGACAGCAAAACAACAACAAACCCACACGGCAGACAGACACATGGCAGGGGTAAACAAAGAAATAGACATGAAAACTGGAGAAAAGACAGAACATTACAAAAACCAAGAAACAGCAGAAAAAGGCAGGGGGGACATTACAGCTGAACTGAAGTAACCCTTTCCCTGCAGGACAAGCCAACAATGAGAGTCTCATGAGTTATTAACGTCGAGGCAGAATTTATGTGATTCACGAAGAAGGGTGTTGGTGAGCTCTGGGGACTGTCCTACAGACCCCAGCCTGATGACAATTGACATTTTACATTTTGAAGGAGTGTCCTAAACAGAATTGCAGACAGATGTCATAGCAAAAACATGTCCTGCTGCATATTTGAAACTCAGCTCGATTCACGTGGGACCAATTACTTGGATTTCTTACTATGATCCACTGGAAAAAGTCACGTGGGCATAAGTGATGCATGGATTTGCTTAAAGTATTTCCACATAACTTTTTAGTTGTGTGGAAATACTTTAACCATTTGAATCAATATTTTTTCACAATGAATGGAAGGGAATACATTTTTAATTTATGTTAGAAGTAAAAACAATGTCTTTCCATGTGCTCATACATGGAATAAAGGACCAAATACAGACACAATTCACAAGGTGTTCTTAGAATAACGTCAGATGATCAAACTTAAAGTCTGCAATCCTAGGCACACGCTGTATCCTGATATAGTTCTTACTGAGTCAACATCATGAAGCATCAAGGTGACCATCCTGTCCACTGTAATGTCGCCTGTGTCTCAAATTTACAGCCCCTCCATCAGGACACTGTCACCTCAATTACTCTGGCCAGGCCAAGACCTCCCAGGCTTGGTCCTAGAGTTACCACATCGATAATTCACGGCTAATTAAACAGTCCCACAGAGTCCCTCACTCCCTGTAACTCATCCAGCATCTGACAGCATGCAGCTTGAAGCAAGGTGGATGAGGGTATATAGAGAGGCCCCTGCGAGCCACGTCAAACGCCTCTACGCTAAATCCACCACTCATGGGCACAGGCATCGACTTCCCATCAGTGAAGACAAACTTGCTAATGCCTTCTTTGATCAGCTGGTCTCAATGGAGCTGAGCGCTTGTCTGTTTTGACCGTAACTTTTCCAGACTACTTCGATAATGCCTCACCTCTGTAGTCGCGGCAGAGGACAGGTGCAAACACACGGCCAAATTGCACACAGTCAGCCGCAAAATGCATTCCTATCGAATTGCTATTTTTCACTACTTTATAAATGTTTTAATTAAGTCAGAAAATGTACACATCAGTGCGTTTATGGTCTTTTGGCTTGTGAAAAAGATCAAAATATCACTTTTCAATTAATTAATGAAAGTAATAGAGATTGCATTATGAACAAAAGTGCAATAAAAATTGGTTTTCAAAAACTTTAAACAATTAAAGAGCTTTTTAACAGCAGTGTTCCCTTTAGCACAGTTACACAGTTGGAGTGCAAAAATGTTTTGTAAATCGCAAGTTAAACATTAATGTAATCAAATCAAATATAAAACCAAAGCTAGTTGCCACTGTAGGGCATTCATGTTTTATCTAGCTTGTTATAGAAACCCAGAGCATGGGGAGCGGAACATTATAGCAGCTGCAAATATAATATAATATAATATAATATGGACAATGGGTTTGTGCACTATAATGGGACGCCTGACCCTCGCGAAAACGTAGAGCACTGTACTCACGTAGTCAAGAGCACAAAAAGCAACACACTTTCAAAATACAAGGATTTTTAAAGAGGAGCCTGCGTAAACACATGATAATTGTCTGTGTTAATTAAATAATGCATTAACGCCCTATTTATCTGGCAGCTCTCTTAGTTACATTTGCAAAATGGCAGGCCGCTCTAAGGTGACTGAAACCCTGAGGCAGCAGTTTGTCCATATGAAGGCCAAAGGGATTACCCTTTCAGCCATTGCAAGAGCGTATGGGTGATCCAAGTCTGTGATTTCAAGCATTTTAAAGCTTCACAAGGACACACATTCATTCAAGTCCCCCAAAAAAGGCTGGTCGTCCATGTAAAACAAATGCGCAAGAGGACAGGATCTTACGAAGACTCTCAATGCGGAATCAGTTCAACACTGCAGCTGGAATTACTTGTCAGTTGAGTGCTGAACAGGGCAAGGATCTGTCTCGGCACACAGTGTCTCCTCATTTAAGGCAATTTGGACTGAAAGCTCACTCTGCAGGGACCAAACTTCTCATAAGCAGAAAGAATAAAATGGCTAGCCTTTGCTGAGGAGCATGTTGCGTGGACAGAGGAGAACTGGTCCAGAGTGCAGTTCAGTGATGAGAGTAAGTTAAATGTATTTGGGTCTGATGGGAAACTTTTTCACCATCAAACTTGAGGAAGACTGAACCCAAAATGTGTAAAAATGTCAGAGGAACATTTGGCAGAGGAAGTAACATGGTTTGGGGGATGTTTTCTGTAGTAAGAGATGGGACTCTTGTACAGATACATGGCAGAGTTAATGTTTAACTGAACCTCCTTCAGCAACATGCAATTCCTTCAGTGCAACTGTCTCCCAATCAGCTCTGATTTTCATGAATGCTCCCTGTCACACTGCAAAGCAGGTAAAGCAGTTCCTTGAAGCTTAGAACATTGAAACAATGAAATGGCCAGCGCAGAGTCCAGATCTAAACCCACTTGAGAATCTCTGGAAAATCCGTGGTGATGGATAAGAAGTTACTGAACTGTGGAAGACCAAGATCAAACCAGAGCTGTCAGCAAAACCAAGGAGCTCATTGTGGACTACAGGAGACTGCAGAGAGGAGGCCAGCAGAGGTGGAGAGAGTCAGCTGCTTCAGACTCCTAGGCATCCACATCAGCGAGGATCTGAGCTGGTCACACCACGTCGGCTCTGCAGAGCGTGGTCAGATCAGCACAATGCATCACCAAGACTGAACTGCCAGTAATCCAGGACCTCTACAGTCAGCGCTGTAGGAAGAAGACCCAGCGGATCCTCTCTGATCCCAGCCACCCCAGACTTTTCCCACTCCTGCCATCAGGCCAGCAGTACAGGAGCATCCAGACCCGCACCAGCAGATTCAGACAGTTTTTATCCACAAGACGTCAGGCTCATGAACTGCTGACATTCTGCGCACACCAGCATTCACTCATCACAACTAGTGGACTCTTCACAATGTCACTTTAAGTCCTCACTGCATCATTTTGCACACCACATTCTATGAATACTGTAAATATTAAACTTCTTCCGTACTTGTAAATACTAAACAATCTTTAAAAATATTATTTTCTGAATATTGTACCTATTATATATATTCAATTCTTATAGTGATCATTTTTTAAATTTTCTTACCTACATACTTTTCTATATATGTACATAAAATTGGGGGAACATAAGCCTAAGAATTTCATTACAGTAATGATGCTACAATGTTATCTGTATATGACAATAAAACTTGAAACTTGAAACTAGAACTTGAACTTGAGCAGCGTGAGAAACTAGAAACTATGTCCTGTGTCCTTGTTTTTCAAAGCAAGGGCCTCTACACGACATATTAGTTTTGTAAGTCTGTAGCCTTGAACAAATATTCTTCTGTTACAGTCGTTGACTGTTCTCTAAGTTTGCAGGGGGCTTGAGCAATTAAGATTAGCAATATGTCAGAATAAATCAAGTATTTATAAAAGGTTCTCTAATCTACACACTTTTATGAAGCACCAATGCTATTTGAATGCTAATAGTGTCCTGAAGAGACGAAGAGACTCTTCAAATCTTCACATTGATTGAGTGTTTATGTGTGTCAGCAAGCCAGGTCCAAGTATGTCATGCTACCATTTGTATTGAGTGTTCAAAAAACATATGTCAAAGGATTCTGTGCCTCTTTGATTTTATTTATGATTTTTTCTCATCACCGCTGCTCTCATTAGTTAGAGAACATGTACAAAGGAAATGTATTGCACTGCTGTATATACTCTGTGCAGTTTATACCTGAATGCTTTATATTAGTGCATAATATATTGAAAAGATTGAAGCCAGTTACCAGCTCCTTAGCAAGGAGATGGGGGCTAAATATGTGCTCTGGGTGTGGGCAGTTTCACCCAGAAAATGTATTAGTAATCCCAGAACGAGGGATCTCCTTGCTTGTACAGAGAAGGTGGGCGAACCTTCGCAGAGTGATTGAATGATGACTCAACACTCCATGTTCCCTTCAGACAGCCTTTGCCTGAGTTGTTCTCCAAATATACCATGTAACATAATTCACCTGCATTCTCTATTCTATGCACCCCTTCCTTCTTCCTGCACAGAAGCACCAAATGTTTAACTTCTTCTTCTCATGATTTTACAAGCAAAGGCAAATACAGCGTGAATTTGTGTACACTTGCATGTAAACCATTCCATGTATAGTTAATATTGGATATTTGAAAAGGTGTTAGGTATGCATTTGCAAATGTGAGTCTATAAAAGAATCTTATCAAAAAAGAGGCATTTTTTCCACGGTGGTTTTTCTCTTAAAACATTGCATTCCATGCTTAAAAGAGGTCCCTTACATTCACACCACAGCACTGCACAGTGAACAAGGTGAAACTCTTTCTCTGCATTTAACCCATTCACCAAGTGAAACAGGGGGCTTCCACCAACGAGGGAAACCCAGGCAGCAGTATGTGAAGAAGGTACCTTGCATAAGGGTACCTTAGTGATGATACAAGCAGTGCTGGGATTTGAACCCACAACCTTCTGATTGCAGAAGCACCACCCTGACCAATAGGCCAACAGGTGCTGAAGAGGTACTGAGGTACTAAAGGTTAGCACTGACCTTGTTGTTTTTAAGTAAATTGGCATAGTGGAAGAATATATTATTTCAAGTCACAGTATGAGTACCATTTGTCATCTGCATATACCAGTCACTTGGAGAGGGTGGACTCATGAAAGACATACACTATATTGCCAAATGTATTCACCCACCCATCGAAATAATTCAATTCAGGTGTTACAATCACTTCCATGGCCACAGATGTATAACTCCAAGCACCTAGGCATGCAGACCACTTCTACAAACATGAAGGAATGGGTCACTCTCAGGAGCTCAGTGAATTACAGTGTGGTACCATGATAGGATGCCACCTGTGCATCAAGTCCAATTGTGATTTTTTTCTCGCCACTAAATTTTCCACAGTCAACTGTCAGTTTTATTATAACAAAGTGAAAGCGATTGGGGGCAACTTTCTGCAGAGTCAATCGCTACAGACCTTCAATCTTCATGTTAGCTCAAGAACAGCGCGGAGAGCTACATGGAACAGCCCCTTCCTGTTACAACGAGACACTGCACCAGTGCACAAAGTAAGGTTTGTAAAGGTAAGGATGAGTGAGTTTGGTGTGGAAGAACTAGACTGGCCTGCACAGAGTCCTAACCTCAACCCGACAGAACACCTTTGGGATGAATTAAAACAGAGACTGTGAACCAGGCCTCGTCCAACCTCAGTGTCTGACCTCACAAATGTGCTTCTGGAAGAATGGTCAAACAGGTGAGTAAATACTTTTGGAAATACAGTGTCTCATAAACACTATATAATCTGACTAGCACCAGCTGGAAATGGGGATAATCACTGGGTGTACCATCTCAGAAGTCAGCAGAACCGGAGTGCCGTGGTCCTCTCAGCAAGTCAGGAACAAGGCAACCACCCATTAGAGCCATTTTAGATGACCTCACGACAACAGCTGTGCCAGGGGGCAGGTGGATCTTCAGGGATTGGAGAGGCTCATGTTTTGGGCATGGATGGGCGTCAACCCAGCCAAATCTTTATCACTGGTCCTGAAGAAAGGGAAGGTCATTAATCGATTTTGCTTTAGACTAGAAGACCATCAAGTTCCATCTGTCACAGAAAAGCCAGTGAAGAGCCTTGGTAAGGTCTTTAGCTGCAGCCTGAAAGATGTGGATTCCATCAAGGCAATCAGTGGCAATGCGACAGTAGGGTGCCTGGATGAGGTGGGAGGAGGTAACGGAATGGAATGTCACCTGGCAAGATATCTGGAAATGGAACCCCCAGAGGATGAAGTTCTTGATTCAAGGAGTTTATGATTTTCTTCCCAGCCCTTCCAACCTGTTCTCATGGGGCAAAGTTGAAACACCAGCCTTTGTTCAAGGACAGGACCCTTGAACACATAATGAGTAGCTGCTCCAAGGCACTGGGTGAAGGGCGGTGTCGCTGGAGACATGATCAGGTCCTAAAGTCCATCGCTGAGGCAATCAGCAAAGGTATTAAGGGAAGCAGGCACACAAACACCCCAGCCAGAACAATCAGGTTTGTCAAGGCAGGACAGCAGATAAAGAGCAGACCTAAGGATGGTATGGGAGGTCTGTTTTCTACAGCAGGAAACAGAGAGATTGACTTAGAGCGGCAGTTAAAGATTCCATCTTACATCACAGAGTCTGCTTTGAGGCCAGACATTATCCTGGTCTCAAATGCCACGTGACAGTTGATTTTTTTGGAGCTGACCATGCCTTGGGAGGAGAGAATGGAGGAGGCACATGAGAGGAAGAGGTTGAAATATCAGGAGCCGGTGGAGAAATGTTGCAGGTATGGGTGGAGGACTAGGAGTATGCCAGTGGAGGTGGGCTGTCGGGGTTTTGGAGGCCATTCCCTCAGCAATGCCTATGGAACCCTGGGGATTACGGGGCAAAGTTGGAGGAGAGCCATCAGGAATAACATGGAGACAGCGGAGAGGGCATCCCGATGGCTCTGGCTTAAAATAGGGGATGTGTGGACCGTAGTACTAGTCCAAGTTAGTGCATCAGGAGATGTATGTGAAAGGAACACATGGATTTATGCCATTAACAAAAAGAGTTGAACAAACCGGAATATATTTTGTAATAAGGTAATGATGGACTGTTGTTTTTTTACTTAGTTAAGTGGTCCTTGCCATAATGTGGAGTAGAACCATAGTAGAATAGGTACCACCAACTGTGTACCAACCCTGCCTCTGCACATCACAATTGATGATCCCAAAAACATTAATAAGGCAAGAAATTTCACTAATGACTCCTGTTAATTAAAAACCATTCCAAGTCGATTCCTCATGATTCCTCATGAATGACTCATGATTCCTCATCATCAGAATATAGGTGAAGTTTTCAATATTAATCTACAATGTAGCCAATGCTAAAAACAAATGAAATTGTTGAATGAGAAGGTGCATCCAAACATTGACTGGTAGTGTATATTTTTTAATGAGAAGTTATTTCTTTGCTGAAAGAAAAACAATATTTTGTTATTTATTACCCTTTATATGCATAAAACTCTTGTGCAGATTCAACATGTTGATACGGCATATATTTAGTTGCATAATTGGCTGTGTGAGAAAATATAAAATTATGTCATTACATTTGTAGCAGAAGGAAAGAAAACTTTTGACTTTCAAGGGCTTTATATTAATCTAAAAGTAGCACAGGATGAAACTCATTCCAATACAATACGCGTAAAAGTTCAGACAGGCTCGGCTTGGGGGACTGGAGAATAAAGTATCAGAATGCTAAGATGCAGTCTGAATGGATTTACAGGCCATGACAGGACCCATCTTTCTTAACAGTTCTATTAGCATAAGTCAAAAAGTGGCACCACAGAATCTAGTTTGCTCAACTACAATGGAATACAGTTCACTTTCAGGCAATAAATAACTAATGGGGTTATTTAACTTACAAGCTTAAATGGTGTGACATTTAATACATGAATTATCTTTAAACAACTGAAAAGTATTAAACTGCAACTTATTTTCTTTTTGCTTCATCAAAAAAAAAAAATTTTTTTTCAACTCTGTTTGACTGAATTAAATTAATAAATTCATTTTTTTTATATTGTCATGTTATTTTGAGCATTCACAGCTGGACGTTGTTTTATTTGAAGTAATTCTGTGTTTTGATTTGTTCTGGCCTTAGTTCTGTTTTGTATATAAACAGCATTCTAGTGGGACTTTCAGTTGGTGATCCAGCGTGGCCTTTTGTCATTAAAGAATGTCTGACAAAATGGAAATCTACATCTGCGCCTTTTACCCATGGCTCATGCTGACAGCTGTTAAGTAAATCATGTAAATATATTGCATTATTTTGTATGATAAACATAAATGCATAGCAGTTGATGGCTCCTATTAAAAAAGAGTCCAAGATGCTGACTGGCACTGTTTCTTTTTATTACACAATTTTCTTAAGTGAGTATTGGTAAGGCAATGATGTCTATAACCAAAATAGTAGATGTTTCCTGTGAAGTTTTTTTTTCTTTGTGGATAAATCAATTTCTTTTTCTAATGAGAATTCTCGTAAAAGCCGTTCTCTCTTCTCATCAGTGAGGCTTTGTTTTAGAGAGGCTGCGGTGCTTTTTTTGCGGCTGTGGATTAGCTGTTCCTCCTTCCGCCTCTCACTGTGTGCTTTGTTTGAAGCAGCTAACTCCCTCACTCCCCATGTTGGACTTTTCCACTGTGTCATCCCTGACACTGATTCAATACAGCAGGCTTTTTAATGGAGCCCCTGTCAGTAAGTGTTCGATCTGCTGCTCTATGTGTTACTCAAATTATCTATTGATTGAATCTGAAAGATGCTTTGGAGATGTTCATTGCTAGGAGTTTTTTTGCCAGATGCCACATGCTGTTCTGCAAGAAATCCACAATACGATTCTGTATGTGAAAAAAGCACAGACCAGACATTATGATAAATGCTATTGTACCACCCTAACATGACCAATTTTTTTTCTTGAAAGTCCTAACTCAAGAAAGTCCTTGACTCAAGATACAACTTTTACTAAGAGAGGGCACTCATGCTGATGACACTGAAACAGCTGTATGAATGTAAAAACATGGGATATTCCAGTTATTTAATTCATTTAAATCATTTAACCCTTTGAAGAGTACAATCACAGGTATGTGATGAGCTCTTTCTGATTCCTGTTGTGTTTTATTACATATGTGAACAGAAAGTTCTGTATTATGATGCAACAGTCAGGAACTTTGTTTCAGTTCATAATGAAACTCTAGAATAAACAGGTGGAACTCCAGAAGGACAGAAATAAAAATCATTCTTAATCTGACAAGTAACAGAGAAATATTTTGGGTTTTAAAAGAGTTACTGAATGATAAGCTATATATTAAATCATAGGTTGTTTTGATTTCATCTATGATTAGTATGTGGGGGCTGTAAATGGTCACATGACTGGAGCCATTGACTTTACTGAGAAATGTATGAATCAATATTAATTTTCCTATAGAAACCCTAAGGAATTTTCAATTTTTCAGTATTATGTTGACATCTAGCTACAAATATATTCACATTCACAGAGGATGGTGATTCTAGCTAAAACAAAGATATGTGAAGCTCAAAACCCTTCAGCTTAGGAACCTGTTAGCTTTCTGCTAACTCAACATTCTCTTCTATGAGCAGAATATTACACGCAGTTACAAATAACAGAGAATGCAGACTACTAAGATATGCTGTTTCTGGTATAATATATATTCTCAATGGTAACTAGTGTAAACAGGTTTTCTTCATATCTTCTTCAGCAGTAAGTAGTCGAATTAACTAAGACCAACACCAGAATAGGAGCACTGGTCCTTCTAATGCGATCTTAGCCTTATATTATATTAACTTATACCCTAAACATTTTCAGTTATAATACCCCATAACATTAACTCTGAACCTCTTAGAGACAAATCTTGTGTAAACCACCAGCAGCTTCATAAAAGACAACATTAATTTACTGCATGTTATTCTCAACTTCCTTTCCTATCAGCCTTTCTTAGTCTGGCTTTTCTGTTCTGTAGTTTTCTGATATTTGTGTTTTGTCCCATTTCTTAAAAAACTCTCTGCATGAGCATCCATAGCTTTCTCAGTCTGGTATGTGTCAAATAAGAAGGATACATTTTTGTGATGCTAAACATAGATTCAGCTGTATTGTGTTAATTTCTATGTCTCTTATTTAACACCTACCAGCATATTTTTCCTGTCCTTTTGGACCCAAGGATGTTTTCTCTTGTAATTGTAATGATATTCATTACTTTCTGTGAAATTGAGCCATTATGTTTATCTGATCAATACTTTGCATCTATACTTTGCAACAATACACACACAGTCATATTGAAATACTTCTAAGAAATAAGAATAAAGTTGGTCGATAGGTTAGCTGACAAATGTGCGCCGGAAGCATTTTTATAGGGGGGTGTTGGTGTTGTTGTCCGGTGGGGATCGTTTGGGAGGGCGGGGGTGGCTCGAGTCTTGCGCACATCTGAAGTCTTGGGCGTTGCTGATGGGGGTGGGGTGGATAGTGGTTGCACATGTGCAGCGTCTCGGCCGTTGGAATGAATGATTTTGAAAAGTTCTAATGGTTCTGGTGCCCATTGGTTAGCTGCACTGCCTTAACATTAAAACCACGTGCTTAGTATTAGGTAGGTCCTCCTTGTGTTAACAAAATAGCTCTGACTGACTGTCCACATGATGTAAAAGAAAACATGATTTATCAAGCTAGGCCATCTTATTCCATTGGCCCATGGTCCAGTTCTGATGCTCACATGCTCATTATATGTGCTTTCGGAGATGACCAGTCTGCAGCTATGTAGTCCATTATGCAGCCAGCTGTGGTGCAATGTGTTCAGCAGCTCTTCTGTGGGATCTGTGGGATCACTTATACTTGCCTCAATTTCAGTTAATCAACTTTCAACACATCAACACTAGGAACTAACTGCTTACTTGCCACCGAATATATCCCATCCCTTAACAGGTGCAATTGCAACAAGACAATCGATGCCATTCATTTCATCTGTCGATGGCTTCAATGCTATGGCGGATTGGTGCATGTATTCATTGATTGTTAACTGAACCTGCATAATTAATTTTGCTCTTACTACAATTTAAATGTAAAAAAAAATGCTACCACATCCGCATTCTACCACATTCTTGTATGCTCTGTGAAATCAACTCAGTTTTGAAGGACAAGGGCTCTCATTACTAAAGTGCTTGAAGCATCTAAAATAAACGTGCTTACAGAAAAGACAGAGAGGTGAAAGGCAATCAAAACAAACACCATGAGATCAACACTTAACTGAATGAACTCACATCTGCATGAGGAGCTCAGTACACAGTTGGCTGACTGGATGGCCCAGTGGCTTGCAATGGTTAAAGCGTATGCTGCTCCTCAAAAGGAACTCTGCAGAATGGTCCTCACCAGATGGTAATTACCATCCGCTCTGCTACTGAGGCAAATGGTGCTTGTTAAAGGAACATCTGGCCCCGTCATGGAATCGCGTAGACACACTACCATCACAGCCATGCTCTCTGTTCAGTGTATAGCAGCACAGTATGCACTGTTGGAACTGAGGAATGACATGTCGCTAAACATCCTTTTTACAGCTTTTACAATTAAAGGGGCCACATCTTACAGTTTACTGGATGTTATTTTGTTTCCTGGTCCACTTTTTGGGGAAATTTATGTATTAGGTATAACGACCATTTTCAACCTGTCTGTATCCCTTAAAATTAAACACCTTTTTTTTTGCTTCTGTGACTTAGACTGATGTCAGGCGTGTAAATCACCAACATTTCTGGCTGGCTGCCCTGTAATTTCCCTCATCCATAAAACAGCCCAGGCTGAAACACTCTATGCAACTTATGCTGCATTCGACTTGACTCTCAAGTCAGAGCACGAAGCTTGTCAGTGAAAATATACAGTCATAGCCAGATAATGCTATGAATGGTAACTTTAACCATCGTAATGTATTTGCCTTCTCAAAACAATGGACTTTATGGTCAGTCCTATTATTGTATCTCTGTCTTGACCAATCTGAAACAAATCTTATTTTCTCTTTCTCTGTTGATGGTGGGAGCAGTCAAGTCAAGTAGGTTTTGTTTGTCATTTCTCACGATACATACACAGTACATAGTAAAAACGAAACAACGTTCTTCCAGGACCATGGTGCAACACAAGAACAGAACACAAGACCACAAGTGCAAACAGGACACAGAGCTCAAAACAGAACACAACAGGGCAGCAGCCGTGCTGATTTGATGTCATACATTTTACATCATGAGCTGTAGTCAAACACATGAGAGGGAAGGGCTAAACTGCTATGTATATTATGTAAATTAGTTTTAGTTTTCATATACAGTAGGGGCCATATGGAATGGTGTGAGAAAGTTAAGGAATATATGCATTACATCCATCCATCCATTACCTGAACTGCGTATTCTTAACCAGCAATAGGTGGAGGGGCACTGGAGCTGGCACAGAAACATCCTGGACAGGTCCTTAGTCCTTCACAGTATTTATATTCTATAGGAAACTTATTTTTTAACAAAAAGGAGAAGATTTCGTTTTCCATGATATTGGCTGTTTAACTTAAAATGTGAAGCAGTCTGCTAGAGGAAAGAAATTGTTTGTGTGTGTGAGAAGAATTGTTTGTGTGTGTGTGTGTGTGTGTGTGTGTGTGTGTGTGTGTGTGTGTGTGTGTGTGTGTGTGTGTGTGGGTGTGT
>JBBJLR010000160.1:8605433-8623110 GCA_037577145.1 Brachypetersius gabonensis | reverse complement strand
CGATATTTTTTTTATCGCCCGATAAGAGTCTCACATTAACGCAGCACGTTAACGCCGATAACGGCCCACCACTAATAATAAGACTTTATTTTAGAACTATGCAGTCACAGTAAGCATCATATTAAAGGCCTGTCATTGTTCATAACTTTGAAAAAGAAAGTGGTAGGTAGGTTTGATTAATACATAACTAATACTATATGAAAACACAAGAAATAAGCGAGTAAAAACACAGCTGTGTTTGGTCAAATCATGTAGTGCAACTGTAGTGCATTGTCCCCCCATGGTCAGGGAGATTCTCCATTAAATTGTTTAAATGCAAGACAAAACTTCGCACTTTTAAAAACTAAAAATGATCTTAATTGCTTCTTAGTATGATTTTCAGAAGAAAAAAAACTTTCACTAAGACTAAAACATTTATGTATGATTAGAAAGATTCTATACATCGTATTTACATACATGGTCCTTTAAAGAACCTTGAATTGAACAGTTCTTTAGTGCAACAGCATCATAGTTTTCCAGCATCATCAAGCCCTTTTTGCATAAAATAGAAATCACGAAAACATTTTGATTATTGCATGCTTTTTCTTCTTATACAGAAAACATGTAGACACAAAATAAAAAGACAGTGATAAATAATCTAAATTCTTAATTGAAAGGAACATAGGGAAGTGTTTTTGGTTGAGCTAACAAGATCGATTCTCTTTTCTTTCAGAACTCAAATAAATAAAATCAAATAAAAAAACCCAGCTCCCCTTTGATTGCAGGGGACAGATCTAAAGATGTTTCTGGACAGGTTAATAACACTTTTCTTTTCCTTTGGCAAGGTTACAGCTGCTGCACTGTCTGTTTATTAAATTAGATTCAGAGTGAATCACTTGAAAAGGCAAGTGGGAAAAGGCCTGTGTCATACTCCACAGTGATGGATGCTAACACACTACTCACAGGCCATATCAGTGCAAAGACTGTCTAGAGAGTGTGTGGATAGACAGCATATATCTCCTTTTTGAGAGAACAACTGACAGAAAAGATGAATAATATCCTTTGTTATTCAGCAATAAACACATAGCATATCTCAGAAAAACACTAAAAAATGTAACTCTTCATTTCAGTTATTGACCTAGACCATATTTGAGCTCCATATTCATAAGGAGGATTCATTCATAAATCCCCTATTCACTTACTATAGACTTTATATAGTAGTCCATTCATAAGAACGTTCACTCATTAATCATACAGGTCCACAAAGTAAAACATGTTGACAGGGATCTGTGATTCTATACAAGTTTGTCCATTTATCATATACTGTATGAACAAAAGTACTGGGACATACCTGTTTTTCAGGGCCCTTTGCTTCCAGTCAATGGCAATCTTAATGCTTCAGCATACCAAGACATTATGGACAATGCCAGTGCACAAAACAACAAAGAAATTGAACCTGACTGGCCCGCACTGAGGCCTGACCTCAACCCCTCAAGCCCATCTAGCACCTTTGGGTTGAACTGGAACGCAGATTGCGAGCCAGACCTTCTCGTCCATCAGTGCCTGTTCTCATAAATGCTCAGAGAATGAAAGGTCACAGATTTCAACAGAAACTCCAAAATCTTGTGAAAAACCTTCGAGGAAGAGTGGAAGCTGTTCTAACTGCAAAGGGGACCAACTCCATATTAAAGTCTCTGTATTTGAATGCAATATCATTGTAATGGTCAGGCATCAAAATACTTTCGTCCATATGGTTTACATGCTGTCCATTCATTACCATCAAGCAGCACTTTTTCTACATTTGATGAAATGAAAAAGTCCATAAATCACTGAAAACTGGAATATATTTACTGACAGGTATCTAAAACAATCACATGTTAAAAGTAAAAATACGATGAAGCAGCATAGTATTAATAACTAGATCCAGTTCATAAACAAGATTAAACAATTGGCTAATTTTCCAGAATTAAAAAGAATCAACTCTGTAAAATGCTTTTAGATGCATTAAGGGAATTTAGGTTATGGAAACACAACTTGTAAGTCAGATGAAACAGGTTTTACACCATAACATAGTAGTTCTAGACCAGGGGTCTCCAACCTTTTTGAAACTGAGAGCTACCAGTATGATACACTAGAACAGAGTTCACCTGAACTTATTTAACTTCACGTATAATAAACATGTTTTAAATGCTTTTTTTCAGATATTTTCAAATCTACATAAACGCAAATGTGATTAAAGGAGAATAGCAACAGGATCAAATTAAATGTTAGATGCTGCTCACGGGTGAGTTGTGCTATTTTTAGCGTGAGTAGGTCCGTGGGTTACTCATGTGGTCCTTGGGGGCTCCATGTTGGTGACCCCTGATCTAGACGGTGTCATCCACTGAATTGAAAGGCGAACAGAAGGAGTGTACATAATAAACTACTTGGCTGGAACTCCTTTCGACATGTTTTTGTCTGGACTGAAATACTGCCTAATTCATTTATTTATAGGTGCCTTAATTACACCCCCAAATGACTTTCCTCAAAACAAAGGTCACTAATGCCTCAGCCACAACATCTACACTTCCAGGCTTATGTAATGGGAAATCATTAAAGCATTTTTCTAATGTTTACCAGGCCACAGATAAATAAAAGAGGCGATAAAGAGAACTCGATTTTACTTCCTGAAAAGGAGCAAAGGCAGTTTTTCTCAAGCAAATGATGATACACTGTATTCACAGCTCTTCACAGTGAAACCCTCATATCTAATTTGCAAGTTTTGAATTAGAACACAAGCTAAATCATGTAGTTGGTCTCTTCATCTATCTGAGAGTACAAAGGGGAAGGCGTGACTGCCTGTATAAAAGATGCTATTCTATGAATCCATTTTTTTTAACAGCATTCTGTAAACAGATACAATTGGAAAAGACACCCATGACTATATTACATTCTATGCTGAGTGCAAATGTTGACAAGGGAAGCCCAAACTTACATACAACTGTCATTAATACAGAAAGCATTCAATGGATGGAGGCAGAGAACACGACGCACTGTTCGGCCACATCTGTGTGAATTCAATTTCCTCTAGTCTGTAGTGTGACAGGTAACATCTCGCCTCGAATGGAGTGCTTGAAAAAAAAACTGAACAAGCTAAAGTGCAGAGGGCTGACACCTGTCATGCCATTGGCTGACTCCAATACTGCGATACACCCTGAGATGAAACATGTGTTAATCAATACTGCCGTGTACTGCATCTACTTAAAAACTCCGTTAGCTGAGCCCAGCTGTCTCAGAGTCGGAATCCCTGGCAGGGAGCAGAAGACGAACAAGCACCTGCAGATTCAACGGCCTGAAATGAGCAGAAAGAAAGTTTTGGTCGTACACAAAGGTGCCACAGAAGGTAGTTTGGAAAAGATGCTACCAAAAACTATTTTGGATCCTTAAACAACCTTTCGGTGGTTCTTCAAAGAATTGTTTATGCACATGAAGAGATGTTTGAGTGTGAAGAACCTTTTAAAAGTTTAAAAGACCTCAGTGTAATCTAAAGTTTCCACAGTACGGAATCTAGAATATACACTATTTGCAGAAAGAGGTCTGTGGCCATACATTCTTAAACAAAGGTGCCACCGTACGTTAATCAGGAGAGATGCCACCGAAAAACAATTTCGGTTCCTTAAACCTTTCTGTGAATTGTCTTTCAAAGCGATGTTTATGCGAATGAGGCGATGCATGAGTGTGAAGAATCTTGTAAAACTCGCTCTGGATAAGAGCTCCAGCCAAGCACCCAATTTAAAAGTTTAAAAGACCTTAATGTAATGTAAAGATTGTGTAGTGTAGAATCTAGAATCTATACTATATAAGAGTTCAGAGTAGAACTGCATGTCCTGTCCAGGAGTATTTATTTTAAACCACTCATAGCAATGGAAAGAAAATATGTAAACACTTGCTTATACTGTAATAATTAATCTTTTAATTACTTAGTGAATGGTATGTATTATTACATAGGTATGACAGGGGGTAGGGATGACTTTAGACTGAGGTATGTAAAGGAGATAACTTTATTGAAATAAAAGAAAACATGCATGATAATAACCATAAATAAACTCTCAAACTGGAGCGAGAAACAAACAAACTGGAAAACATAACATGGGGTAAGCCTGGACCAAGGTACACACAGATGCAAACACAAACGAAATCACAAGACACAAACATAAAGAAGGCGGTATTTATACAAAAGGGTAAACAGGGAGTAGCTGGGACAAGGCAGGGTTACAAATAGACAGGTGTAAACATTAAACAGGTGGACATGACAGGGGTGGAGCTATGGATGGAAACAAAGACAAAGTTACATGGAACATGGAAACAAAAGCAGGCCCCGACAGAAAGAGGAAAAACAGGACAAGGATAAGTTTTATATTTATAAGAGAGAGGAATTTAAGTGTGGGCCTACAAACCGATTCGGATGGTGTGGCTGACCAGTCCTCTTTACGATAATTCAGAAAGCACAGCTGAGGCATGGCAAGGGAATTATATTAGTCACTATAAATAGGATGAGAGATGTAAAAGGCATGTTGTATATGACATACGGCCTGGCCCTGATAAATAGCCTTGTCAGCTCATCTTATTTTCTTTTTTCCTAAATCAAAGAATTTACGACACACAGGTCTATGGTGATTTATAGCCACTTCTTCCTTATGCCTTCAGCAGATGATGCCGTGCCTACACTGGCAGCTCATTCCACCAAACTCTTACAGACGGCCACATGCAATAAATACTTCCGGCAGGGTACACTGACAGTCGGGTTCATTTTCTGAATCGAAATCGCAAACTGGCTTTTTAATGTCAGTAATGAAGACAGAAAGCTACTGGGGTCCTTTGAGATTTGGGGGGCTAGCATGTGAAGTCAGCCAGTTCAGCTTTGGGTTTGAATCTCCAGAGGACAAAAACATTCCATTTGCAGGAGTAAATAAAACCTGGACAAGCACCAAAAAGGCTAAGCAAGGCTGGTGCCAACTGCTGAGATAGATGCTAAATGGAAATGCTGCCTTGTGCTTTCCTTCTGAGCACTCCTGAGTGTAAATGAGGAGAAATTACCAGGACACAAAAGCTGGAACAAAGGCTTGCATGTGACCCACTTTGTCATAATCAAACTCCTGTGAACTCAGAGTCACCTTGGATGGGCAAACAGTGTCTTGATTGTAGATATTGATGTGAATGCTGCAATCAGTGTTTGTGCTGGCCAACAATGTTGTTCTATGTGACAAAGAAAAAATGTAAGAAAAATGATGTCCTTCAAACAAGCCCAAGGTAAATTTGACCAGTTGACAAATTACAGCACTACTTCAATGTAATTTTAGATCAAATAAATCCATCTGTTTAAAAACAATCTGAAATGATAGGTGAAAGGAATGGCTTCTGAATCAGTAGAAAAGGAAGATGGTCTGTCTGACTGGGATGCCTCTCTAACTGTCTACCCAGCATAAAGACACTAGCCAAGAGAAACCCTTTTTTTTTTAGAAGCAGAGCCTTTTTAAAATAAATAGTTGATACTGATAGAAATAGACAGAGGTCCTGTATTAGATAATGAGTCTACAGACCTCAATGTATTAACATTTAACTGACATAACATTATCATGTCTACCCTGAAATTAAAACTGCTAAAACTGTCTACAGTCTGTGAGACCTTAGCAATCTTAAGAATTATCTTATCTTATGAAACTCATAAGTGGTGAATGTAGACAATAGAGTGAAGGCTATCCCATCTGGAACCATCCCATAAAAGAACTACTATGGCACAAATTGCTGAAAATGTTAATGCTGGCTATGATAGAAAGATATCAAAACATATAGTGCATCACCGCTTACTGTGTCTGGGGTTGCAAAGTTGCAGACTTGGCAGAGTGCCCATGCTGACTGGTTTCCTGCACCTACAATGGGCATGTAAGAGCTGGACCATGGAGCAATGGAAGAAAGAAGTCTGTTATTTTTACATCATGTGGATGACTGGGTGCATCTAAACTACTGCATTTTCAATTTTCCTTTAGCAATTTTGATTTTATTTCTTCCATTATTTTGTTCCATTTTATTATATGTTGAATTCTATTACTGTGAAGCATATTGAATGACCTGGGAGGAAGGCAAGCAGGCAGAGACAGTGTGATGTTCTGGGCAGTGTTCTGCTAGGAAACTCGTAGTTAGGTGTAGTTTAGTGGCAATCGGAGGCCCCTTTTCCAATTTTTTGACTGGTTTTCCTCTCCTCATGGTGTGTAAAAGTTATGCTGTTAATGTCTTGGTGCCAGATACCTTCAGCGGTCTGAGTCGTTGTCTCAATCATAGCTGTTTTTGCAGCATAAAGAAAACCTACACAATATTAGGTTTTAATATTATGTCACATTGGTTTATATATATATCACAACTTGTTTCTGGAAAAAGGAAACTGTCAACAAAACTTGCTTAATCTACATCCTCACATTTTGCGACTTGCTAACTGAATGCGGTATTTACGAAGAGAATAATTGAAAAGTTAATGAGATTTTGACCCCTGGTTCCAACGCTGCATAATTATTGCAGTAGTGAAAGCCATGGCTGCAAAATAGTCCATGAGATACGCCATACAGAGAGCAATATTATCTTATTTATAATTACATTGAATCAGTTTTATGATTATGATTATTTCCATCACATAGCCAGGGCTCTCAGCTCATGAGAAACTCATTTTTCCTTTCACTTTGCTTGAGGCTAGACTTGCTTTTTTACATTCGTTTCTTATTTATTTGTGTTTGGTGAATATGAATGCTGTTGCCGAATGTCATTATCTTAGGCCTGAATTAGTCATCTGTGTTGGTCATCTCCTCCGATTCAACATTAACTTTTACTGTGCATGGACCTTTGGTTTGAACCTTCTCATTATCATTTTTAATTTGATCTCCCGAAAGTTGGTCACGGAAAGTTGGTCATCTCGTCGTTGCATGCTTCATCATCCATATTTCTCCATCATAGATTTTTATGAGATGTATGAGGGATGGATGTGCAGAATGCATGGGCATGTATTATTTGATTAGTCATAAAGCAGCCCTAAAAGTGCAGCAAGGTGCAAACTGATGACTTTATATTTACTACTGTGTAAAAGAAACAATACAAATGATGTATTTGAATGTATTCACATATGAAAACTAACATAACTTTTGCTCTTATGTGTCAACATTCGATATATTCGATATAGTGGTTGATAAATTATTACGATAATTAAATCTTCACACACACACACACACACACACACACACACACACACACACACACACACACACACACACACACACACACATTTATTGTAGCAAAACGGGGGATTCACCGATTAGTAGACTTTAAATGAAGTCAAACTGAAATCTAAATATAAATGGGACATATGCTTATAGAAGTCCAAAAATTTCAAATAAAGTTCAGATTTCTCTTATATTTTTAAGATTAAGCTAATTAACCACATTTTCATTTTCAGATTTACCAACAATTACACATAAAAATGACAAAATGACAAAATACATTTTCATCCAGATTAGGCAACAATAGAGTTGACTGTATCATAAAATAGCATTCACTGGTTCATTTCTCCCACTTTTGAAGAGAGTGGTTTCATATGAAAGTGTTTTGTCTCTTGACCTAAATATCCTTCTCTAGTACTTGCCCTAAAAATATGTTGGTCTAGATAAGAAAGATTTGCTTGAACCAGGGTTATTTCCCTTGCAGAAATATGCCATATAGATCCCAAGAGGTACATATATTCATATTTGTTGGAGGATATGCATTTCAGTGACAGACGAAGTTAAGGATGCCCTAAGGCCATGGCTGAGGTTATGGCTTTGCTACAAACCTCAAAGATTATGAATGATATGCACAGCCACCATCTGAAATGGCAAGTGACAAATAATTATCTGCTTTACCAGGTTGCCTTCACTGGCACATGTCTGTCTCCTCCCACCACTTTCCTGCCAGAAGAATTGATCATCCTGTCAGCCTGTCACCTATCAACCCACCTTAGTTCCTGACAGCATTATTTTTTTAAGCCTCCTGTGTGACTTTAAGGCAGTGGCAATTCTTCACTCTGCCGCCCAGCCACATCACCAAAATCTGGACTTAATTAGCATCTAATAGAGCCATTTTTCACATTAGGGCAGAAAGCATTCCCCAGATACTGTTTGATTAATCAGAAGCAAAGGCACAACTGTGTTGTAGAGGAGTAAACCGCCTTTAGTTTACCATTTTCACATAAATAAAGTGCAGAACTGCCTACTCTATAAACATAGTTGTTTACGTTGACAGACTTAATTTAAAGAAACGAGACAATTAAATGCATTGAATTAGAGCCAGACCATTACTTTAAGTGAATAGCTGATTGGCGAAGGACTCTGCTTAAGGATTGTCAGGGCCAGTGAAGAGGGTGACTCTGAACAGGGTTTAAGTTAGCATAGCGCTAAGCATTCACAGCCACTCTCCTACGCCGTTCTTGAGTCTCTTAAAAGGACACAGAGAATTACAGTGGCCTTATGTAGATTTATGCCTTGGGTGACACACTCGTTATAATTCATTAACGATTTTCTAGTTTTCTGGACAGATATGAAGATGAATTCCACATGACAACCGTGTCCGCACCTGTACCTTAACGATTAAAAATAAAGAGGAATCTGCAAAATGATGGAAGTGTCCTTGAAAGTGTGACAAGCACTTCTTAAGCTCGTGTAGGACATGACACAGGGGCAGGCGCCCTTTCTTACTGAGGAAGTCACACATAATTAGACCAGAGTTGTAAAATGCATGTGTAGATATAGGCAGGGAAGGTACTCATGACAAGGCATTAATCGTACTACGTTGACATTCAGTGATCTTCCTGGCAGAGTCAATAAAAACCTAGCTTGTGATGATGAGGATGGATTAAAGGAACTACTCACTACTGCACAGAAACAACATCCACACAGAAGGTCTAATTATTCCTAGAAACTGCAAATATTTTCATGCCATTTGGTTAGAAAGGGTTACATTTTTTAACTAGCCAATAGAAAATGATCTAGATTTTTTCTCCATGATAGGTAGCTACTGTTATGTGAGCTGCCAAATTGATGAAGTATTTACTGCCATGTCAAATTATTTTCATGGATTCAACAGTGGGATCAACCAGCTGCATTTAGATTTCCAATGGGTATGACTGGATTTGTGAGGAAAAATCTGAATCTAAGCCTTCTGGAAGTCAATGAAAGGTGATTGACAGTGAATATGCACAGGATCAAATATTCAAATGGTTTCTTTTAGATGGTAAACAGCACCAGCTCTATCAAGCCATCAACTGAAGTAAGCACTTTGGAAATGCTACATACAAATTAATTAATGACTTAATTGAAATATGTAATTATAGGCCAAATTGGCTCTAACTGTCACCGTGTAAAAGGAATACTCTACACAAGCACACCTTGAGCTGACAGTGGCAAATAAAACCTACATTTCCTGGCTCTCGGCTGGCAAAGGTCTCAAACCTTGACCTTAACTAACAAATCTTTTCAGCACGTGGTTTCCTATTTTTCCTCAAACTTTCCTGTTTCTAGGCAGCACATCTCAAACTGCTGCAAATGTGCAGGCTGTGATAGAAAAGCAAAGCAATTGCTTTAATTGCCTTAATGAGGAGGCTCTTGAAACACTGAATTCATTACATTTATGATGTGATCGGTCCCGCCTTTTCACAGCTGTTTTGTCAGTGGGGTGCGATCATTGCTCACAAATAATCTACTATATTTGCATAAGCAATACCTCTCACTCACAGCTGAGCCTGGAAGAATTGCCTAAAGCAGTTAGGTACCTACATCTCGCGTCCTCCAGTCCCACAAGTGTCTGATGTTAAAAAGAGGGGTGATCTTTGCCATTCATCAGTTTTAAAGTGGCTCAATAAATGGATACAGATTCAAGCAACATGGAGCCTGATGGTAAAGTTTTTGTTCACAATTTATCATCTAATTTAGTCTCCCTGGAGGACCATATAAGGATTTTTATAGCTTGGTATCCACTTAGAATGATACAATACAGACTTGACTTGATGACAAATTTCTGATTTATCCCAGCTGGTCTTAGGAGGAATTCTTGTTGTATGTAATAATAAAATAACAAACAATTCAATGTAAGTCACCTTGTCAGGGGACTTAGAAAATCGATACAAGCAAAGCGGAGTTTCAGCAATGCACCTCTGAACACAATGCACACTGAACACATAGTTTGGCCCTCACTCCTGGTAGGCTTATTTCAGTGTCATGAGTCTTGACTTCAAAAGGCGTCAACAGATGAAGACAAAAAGCTCCATTAACACTATGCAACAGGTAAAAACAAATCCGAACCCAAACTTGACCAAAATATTGCCAATTCCTACAAACGGCTTTATGTCCGTACATTGGTACAAAGAGTGAAGTAAATTTCTAGCTTTCCTGACTGAGAGGGCACTTTGCAGTGTTTGCCAGCATAAATGCTGGGCCAGCAATCAGCCTAATGGAGCTCGAGTGTGTCCAAGGCACAGCGCCTCCTCTCTGAACCATTAGCCCAGCAATCTCTGAAAATGGGGTCCAAGAGGGGTTCCGTCTTCACCCAAATGCCACTCATTAACTTTAGCCACCATGATCCATCAACCCATTCCAGACACCAGAGTTCTGCATCAACCTCCCTTATAGTCTCGCAATGACAAAAGTGTGTCTCTGCTGTAATGCTAATCTCTACTATGGTTACTATATTTTTAATAGTATGTTTGGGCTAGCAAACATATTTTATTTAGCATATTTTATTGGACCTTAATACATGATTCTGCTGTGTCTTCTCAATTAGGTCAGTTTTTATTTAGTGTACTGAACAGGACCCTCCAAACCCCTTCTAGGCTAAAATTCCTGAAACTTTCTATGGCAAGTTACCATTTTATATCACTGACATCTAAAAACAATTACTGTAATCTTTATGCTGACAGCTGGACTGGTAGACTGAGTTTGTATAAAGATGTACAATGGCTAAATATCTAATACTCTTTAGTGTTTAATGAATTTAAACATTTAAAGGTTAATACAACGTATGCCCCAACGACAGAAAGCCTTTTAGGATAATTTGGGATAGTTGAATAATTGTTCAAGTTGTTCAAGAATAGTTGTAAATTCTGTGAAAACACCACACTTTATGTTTGGCTGAAAGTCACATGGGAAATAAATATCAGTGTTTATATTTGTAATGTTTGTAATGTGACCTGCCTTGGTCTATACTAATTTGTCATCAAGGACAAATCTTGAGTTTTAGTTCATAAAGGTGTAAGATATAGCCCTGAACCGGAGTCAGGCACTGACACTTAACAAGACGATCAGGATCTCCTGAGAACTAGGCTTAGGGGTATATATAAACCTAAGGGACATTCTCTTGTGAAATATACTAACCCCTGCTCAGCTACCAAGTGTTTCAATTTCCTTGTCTGAGTTGCCTTCTTGTATTTTTCGGACTATATCTGGGTATTTGGATTACTCTTTGCCTCGTCTTTGACTGCTTCTGAGAGAATTGACTGTTTTTAGAGTTTGTTACAGCGTTATTTGGACTTTGCCTCTTGCATTTGGGTCCATATCAGAGTATCATTACAAAAGGTCTGTAGTCAATGATTATTCCTGTTCAGTCTTAAATATGATCTGTTCAAAAAAGGATAGCCTTTTGACATCTCTCTGCCGTCAGCGAGTTTTTTAATCAAGTGCAGAAACCTGAGCTGCACTTGAAAGTTGAATTGTTCTGAGGCCTTGACACCATTAAGAGCTGGTGCACTCCAACACTGACCTGAAAGATAGTGAGCAGACCACATGTCCCAAGGGTGCTGGAGAGAGTCTGGAAATTGTTCCTGTAAAACTTATTGAGTGTCTGTCACCTCAACCAAACTAGGAAAGTTGAAGTGATGTCAGGATGAAGAACCGAGTAAATGGCTATATTGCAATAGCTAACCAACAAACTAACTAAACAAATAAATAAAAACACAACAATAGTAAATGTTAGCATGTTTAAATATATATTTTTCCAGATTATATTCATTTCTTTGTATTACTAGCATTTATAATTGTATCATGTATATTGCTCGAAAAAAACAAAACAAAACGTTAATACCACCCTGTGGAGGCAGTCCTTCAGCCTGGCTAGCTTTCACTGTGAGTTTTCAAATACGCAGATCACCCATGACATTAAAACCACTGACAGGTTAAATGAATGACATTGATTATTTAATTACAATGGCATCTGTCAAGGGATGGAATATATTTGACAGCAGATGAAGAGTTCTTGAAAAGTTCTTGAACTTCTAACTTGTGTTGGAAGCAGAAAAAATGGGCAAGGATAAGTGACTTTGACTGGGGTTGAATGGTTAGAAAACCAGGCAGAGCGTCTCCTAAAAGTCAGGTCTTCTGGGGTGTTTTCGGTATGCAGCGGTTAGTAGTACTTACTAGGATTAACTTAAAAGTCGACTAGGGACTTCAGAGGCACAAGTCAATGCACCCTGAGAGAAGTCGACTAGTCGTGTGTTTTTTTCCTCTCTCTGTGCCCTTGGTTGTGTACACATAGCAATCTCTGCCTCTGATTGGATTATGCTGACATGCGTTCCTAGGTTTAACCAATTATTATAGTCCATTCATAAAAGGGGCGGTACCGTTGGCGCGAGGGGAATCTAAACACAAGACCACAACAAGACCAGTGACACAAACAGCACAGTGACCTGCGCGACCTGCAAGTCAGTGTTAAAGTACAGCAAAAGTACCGGGGTACAATAAAAGTACTGGCTGAAGCGGTTCCCACTTTCTGTTGTACACTTAAATTCACCAGAAAATTTAAGGTATCAGCCTTTGTTTTGTTTTGTTCAATTATCATGTTGACTATTGATGTTACACAGAACTTTAATGAAAGTTGCTCAGTGTTGGACACCTGTGTTCATTCACTGTGTGTGTAATGACGTTCTCAAACCACTAGTCGACTCATCTTCGACTTTGGTGACAGATAAGTAAAAAAATCGGGAGTCGTACCTACCAAAAGTGGTCGAAGGAAGGTCAACCAGTGAACTTTCAACAGGATTGTGGATGCAAAAGCCTGCACATGAGGAGTGAATAACAATATTAGAAACTGCCTTTTTCAAAAACACTCAGATCCTTACACTTGCCCATTTTTCCTGCAACCAACACATCAGCATCAAGAATTAACTCCACACTTGCTGTGTGTGTATGTGTGTGTGTGTATGTGTGTGTGTGTGTGTGTGTGTGTGTGTGTGTGTGTGTGTGTGTGTTTGTGTTTTAATTATACAGTATATTCAGTGATACAAGTGAACCAATATAAATAATAAATGCTATCATTGCTTCATTCCCCTGTAAAGTTACTTTTCTGAAGACAATATTTTGTTGGAATGATGTGGAATAAATGGTATCATTTGTAAACCATTACTGTCATACTTTTAGATAAAATGGAAGTGTAACTTCATTGCCGACGGCACCAATGTTGAGAAAATGTATGCACCTGTGGCTCTGGGAGTACAGATGCCCCACTGGGTTTTTAAATGTTCCTATGTTAGCTCAAGTCCACTGAGACAGAACCACAAAGGCACTCTGTTATGGTTGAACAGCTGCACAGTAGGGCATTTCCACAGTGCTGTGCTTCCGAAATCAATGCTCCCAAACAGTTGCCTTGATATTTCCCACAAGACATTAATGCCTAGTCTTTTACTTGCATATAACACTTTCTACATTCTCATCCTAGAGTTGCAACTTCATTATACATTACATAGTAATATAATTAAAAAAAAAGAGATTGATGTTTTTTGCTTCTTTTTTTTTTCTTATGCTTTTATTAGGACATTAATTCCTGATCACATAGACACAATCTATGTCTTAAGACTGTCAGCGAAATGCTGAAGTCAGCTTTGTCACCTTCATGTGTGTTGAAAAGCTCGGCCTGCTGTTACTTTAAAATGACATAGTGTGTATTCAATCAGGTATATAGTCACCAGGACCAAATCAAGTGTTCCATAAAATGTTTCCCATCTTGAAAGATTGTTTTACAACAGGCTGTTAACCTTGAGCCGAAGACTGACAGTGTGTAGCCGCTTTGTTAAGGCATGCAGTACTGTTCTCATCGGATGAAATACACAACACATCATCTTCCCTCTCTATACTTTGGGAAGAAATAAATCATCTACTGGATGAGGAGTTTCATTTGTTTCCTCACTAGCCAGTGGCCCTTTCATATGCAGCTGTTTCATAAAATGAATTATACAGCACAGATGCTGTCAGAAATGCTTTTCGGAACAATTAGTCATTTAGTGAGGCAGATATGAGAGCCCACTCAAAGTGCATTTACTGGATTGGTGCCATATAATACCAACTAATTGGTTATTGTCTCATCTTAAATCATCTCTGGCTTTGGACACAGACGAAGTCAGTCAAACACAAATGCTGCTGTTCATTCAAATCTACATAAATGACTAGATTATCAAACGTCTGAAATCGTATCCACTTTGATATATTACATCCCACTCCAAACTTGGGCGGGGGTTTAACACGTAACACTGGGAACCAAAGTAAAAGGAACCACATCTGCCCTGTTTCAGACAGGAAAACCAGACTGGCTGTCATGAGAAGAGAAATAATAACAAAACACAAGAAGACGAAGAAGAGGAGATGCAGATCAAGTAGAAGATGAAGGAAGAGAATGAGAAGGAGGTGTAGATCAAGGAAAAGAAGAAGAATAGCAGCAGCCGAAGAAGAATTAGAAGAAGAAGGACGTAGGAGAAGGAGAAGCAGGTAAAGAAGAAGTAAAAGATGAAAGTGGTTGAGGAAAAGCTAAAAAAAAAGAAGAAAGATAAAGAAAAGGAAGGAGGAAGAGAAGGAAGACGAGGAGTAGGAGAAGGATGAAGAGGGGAAGAAAAGAGAGGAAGGAAAAAGAGAAGATGAAATAGAAGAAGAAACAAAAGGAAAGGTAAGAAGAAAGATGAGGAGGAAAAGTTAAATAGAAGGAACATGAAGAAAAGAAAGGTGGAAGAGGAGGAGGAAAGGAGGAGGAGATGTAAATAAAGGAAAATAAAGAAGAAGAAGTAAAGAGGAGAAAGAAGAAGAAGAAGAAGTAAAGAGGAGAAAGAAGAAGAAGAAGAAGAAGAAGAAGAAGAAGAAGAAGAAGAAGAAGAAGAAGAAGAAAAAGTGATTAAAACTTAATAGATGAAATGGAGAAGGCATGAAAGTGTGAACGGCCGACGGTCAGCCCATTCAATCCTTCCAGCTTTATGAACCATGTTCAGTTTTTAGCACCTTGTGCAATAAAGTGAAAGACCATTAGCATGCTTCCAATTAGCTCTCTAGTCCTATTAGTCTATATTTAAGTGCCAAACTGTTTTCTTTAATTTTTTTTAATATCATAATTTGTTGTGCAATTGCATTAAATCAAGAACCTCATCAAGCTTGGCTGAAATATACATAATTCCATACTTGTTAGTTGCTTTTAAGGCAGATGCCACTACATAGCAAATGTATTAGTGTGAATTCAACTTAAGAATCAATGAAACCGTTCTAAACACTATGACTATTTTAGACCAGTGATAATATATTTTAACAGCAATAGTTATTTCATGAAATGTATTAAACACATTGTGGAACGTCTGAATCAGGTGTGGTGTTAGACTACAGCTTGTTGTCCATGATAACTGACCTAAGCACAAGGGGAGCGGATGCTGACATTTTCGCCCTTTGACTTTGATAGCCGGGGGATGACACCCGTATGTGTTCACGGAACAATGCTGACCCGTGGTGTTTTTTTGTGCTGTCAAGGTGAGGCTATGTGCTGCCCTGATGCTCACTGTATGTTTATAATTGAGTCTTCAGAGACCAATCCTTGCTGGATGGCCATAAACCAATGGGAGATCAGACCAGACTGCAACTGAAAACATGAGGAAACTACATTTCAGTCAGTCCCCCAAGATCATCATGATACTGGATACTTAGTGAACTCAGCAACACTATATGGACAAAAGTATTGGCACATCGGACTATTACAGTCACAAGGACTTTACGTTTACGGCATTTATCTGACGCTTTTATCCAAAACGACTTCCATTCCCTAACTACAGAGGACAGTCTCCCTGGAGGAACTTGGGGTTAAGGGTCTTGTTCAGGAACCCAGTGGTGGTGTGCTGCAGGTGGGATTCGAACCCATGACCTCTTGGCTCTCCTACATCTATATAACTATACTAACTTCTTTTTTTAAACTTCTTATAAAAAGGAGAGTTTAAACCCATAACTAATTTTCATTAAATTCAGAAGTCTACAATTGCTTTTATTACTTCTTGCTGTCACATGCCTGCTGTTGTCTAAGTAATGTAACCTAAAAGACTTTTAGGTTGACTGGGGGTGTGGTCTCATCCCTGGTCAGAGAGACATTAATTGCTCTCCGCTGGCCTGGGATGAGGTAATTATTAGTATCTTGTGTTTGTATTTTAGTTCACAGCATAAATAGGCTGTCTGTGTGCCTTGTGTTGTCGGTTCTCCAACACAGTAATTCTGAGTTGTGTTCTGTTCAGTTTCTTTGTTTCTGTTTGGACCCTCCTGCCTTCTTGTTTTCTGCTTCAATTAAAAGCAAAACGAAAGACGAAAGTCTGCTCCTGCGCCTCCTTGCTGAATGGGCACAGCACAGACATGACACTTGCTGACATGGCTGTGGAGGGAAAGGACACACTCACAGACATCAATGACGGAGATGACTTTTAATGATACTTTTAAGGGATGGGTTTTCAGGGCACTTGAGAAACAGATCAAAACTAGCTTAATTACGAAATTCCAGAGGACCTTCTCTCTGGCATGTACAAATACAAAACAAAGGCAGACTAGGCAGCCCCGCTCTCCTTTCTTAGAATTTTCTGTCTACTCTTTCGAGGTTCCTCCCAGTCCTCCTTTCTCTCTGAACAATCCGGACAATAATGCTTCCTTTCAAGCCTGAAATGGTACAGCGGAGAGGAAGAAAGGGGAAAGGCACAGTCATACAACACAGAAGACCCCAGCCTTGCTTCACCTCCTCCAAGTCCAGACGAGCTCTAGGGCAATGCATTTTCTTTTCTTTTGAACCCTCACACAACCCAGACATACAAGTCAGTACATCGGTGACCACATAAAGATTGAAAGGTTCAGCTGGTATTTAACCCCATTCATTCACACTGACAACCAATCACACGACACAGGCTAACACTCAATCATGTTCCTCTTTCTCAGAACAAGTGGACGTGTCATTAGGTGCTTGGCAACCTATCCTCGTAAGAACTACGTACACCTGGGCTGCCTAGGCACCTAACGACCAAGCATACAACAAACCCTAACCTCATACTTCCGTGCCCAGAGTTGTGTACCCCCTAGTACTCAGACTTCACTTTGGGCATGACTGACCAGATGTAACATTTGTGTGTTTACTCCCACTAGAATGTAAAAAAAATAATATTGTTATTATTATTATTATTACTATTATTATTATTATTAGTAGTAGTAGTAGTAGTAGTAGTAGTATTCTCTGTGTAATAACAATGTGTGTACCATCACCATCACAACAAAACCTCTAATGTCCAAAATAATAATTTTGTACTGATTCATTATGCAATAAATGTTCATATACTTTAAAGGGCAGTTGCCATTGTGTATTCTCCAAATTCTTTGTTCAGTTTATATAT
>JBBJLR010000160.1:8556605-8598244 GCA_037577145.1 Brachypetersius gabonensis | reverse complement strand
GAGAGAGAGCAAGAGAGAGAAAGAGAGAGAGACGAAAAGAGAGAAAGAGTGTGTGTGTGTGTGGGTGTGTGGGAGAGAGAGAGAGAGAGAGAGAGAAGGCAAGAGAGAGAGAGACTAAAAGAGAGAAAAAGTGTGTGTGTGTGTGTGTGTGTGTGTGAGAGAGAGAGAGAGAGAGAGAGAGACAGAGAGAAAGAGACAGAAAGAAAGAGAGAGTAGTGAGATCTACAGGTCTTTAACTATGATTTACACTCCACAGAAATGAGGAATCAGACAATATAGGACAGCATAAACTTCTTAAGTGGTCATAAGGGACAGAAAAGGATGGTTGCATAAGAGTGTATTAGGTCTTCATTTAGGGCACTGTATTATCCAAGGTGGTACACAGGGCAGTGTGTTAGGCTGTCGTAGTATGGTGTATAGCTGTATAGGGCATTATATTAGGTAGTATATCAGATGGTCATACGTAAAGGGAGATTACCACAAAGCATAAATGGGAATGTGTAATAAATGGTAAAATGGAACTGAAATGGGGCATTTTGTTGTAGAGGTGTCTTGGGATACTCATGTGCCTTGATTGATTAGTCATTCCAACTGGCTAATCCTAATGACTTTTGTAGTTGAATTAACCTATTTACAGCGTGTCCTTCCACTCATTTAGAAAAAAAAACGGACTACAAAACATCCCCTGACACTAGAATAAACAAGACTTTTCTTAAAGTGTCCCTATTACTTGATGGCCCGTGGAACCTGAACTTATCTTAGGGGAGACTGACTATGACTATTTCAATATCGCCCTACTTTCACTGAAATAACTTGTTCATGTGTTGCCTGGCGAAGAGCTCTGCCTGAGCTGTGGAGGTGAGAAGGAATTTCAGGGTGCTGTCATGTTTCAGGTGTTATGGGATTTGGGGCTTTGATGGTGCCAGTAGGGAAACTCTAGAAGTCCCTGTACGTGACCTGCAGGGCAATGAAAGGCTGGGGGATATGCAAAAGAAAAAACCCTCATTCTTAATCAAGACCTTCCTTTTTTACAAGTATTCATGCATATTACATGTAGGAAAAGAAGCACAAGCTCAAATCAGAAGAAGTTGGGACAGTATGGAAAATGCAAATTAAAAACACAGTCATTTACTTTCAGTTTTTTATTGTAGACAGTAAGAATCCAAGATTCATGTTTTGTCTGGTCAACTGCATTTCATTTGTTAATATGCATCCATTCTTTCCTCCAACAACATTGGGATGGTAAAGCATGTACGTAAACGCAAACACTTTAAAGAGAATACAAAGCGATGGAGCATTTCAGGTGTTATTCTGTCCCATTATTTCTTCAAACAGTAAGGTGTGCAGCAGTTTGAAGTTGTTGCTGTTGCATTATTCATTGGAAAAGTCTTCACACGTTCTTTAGGGACAGGTCGGGACAGCAGGCAGGCCAGTACCTGCACCCTTCTTCTGCAGTCATGCCTTTGTAATGTGTGCAGAAGGTGATTTTGCATTGTCTCATTGAAAAATGTCATCTTGAGAGCAGCATGTGTTGCTCTACAATCTCAGTGTACTTTTCAGGATTGATGCTACCAACACAGAAGTTTAAATGGTATTTGCCATGAGCAAAATTCCATATCCTGACAGACACTTTTGGACTTGTTGCTGATAGCAGTCTGGGTCACACTTTTTGTCTTTGGTCCAGTGCACACAGCGTCCATTTCTTCCAACAAAGATCTGGAATACTGATTCATCTAATCACGGAACACGTTTCAAACGTGTGGTGGTCCATCCCGGACGCCTTCTGGACGTGATTAACGAAAGGCTTCCTTTTGCACAATAAAGTTTTAAGCGGTATTTGTGAATGTAACTGAATATTGTAGTGCTTGACAAAGGTTTGCCAAAGTAGTTCCTTGCCCATGTGGTTATTTCAGCTACTGATCAATGATGTTTCTTGAGGCAGTGCTGTCTGAGGGATCGGAGATCACAGGCGTTCAGCTTAGGCATGCACCCTACCCCTTTACATGCTGAAATTCCTCCAGATACTATTCACTGTAGAAGGAGAAACATTGATTTAATTTCTCATGCATTTGTTGATAACCTGGGGATCCTCTGCCCACCCTTTTTCTCCTTAAAGATACTGCTTTTGTACCAAATCATGATTACAATCACCTGTTGACATCACTTGTTTGAAATGACATAAATATTTAATCTTTCTACCTCATTACTAGCCCTAAATTGATCTTGTCTCAACATTTTTGAAACGTGTTACAGGCCTAAAATGCAGGGATGGCTCTATATTAACAAATGAAATTTAATTGATTATGCAAAACATGAAATCTCTTGGGTTCATACTATCTGCAGTGAAAAAAAGGAAACTTACTTTGCATTTTCCATACTGTCCCAACTTTTTCATATTTTGGGCTTGTACATTAATCAGCTCTGTTATCAAAATGCACAAATAATGGCACAAATAATGTTTCTACATTTTCTTCGTCATTATGTTTTTCTTCTTCATTTAATGAGAGAGCTTATGGCAGCCCCTAGAACCAAAGGGTAAAAAGGTATGAAATTTGGTGGTTCTCACTTTCAGGGTTACATTTCACTACACTTACATCCCATGCACTTTTTCACTACTGCTCAAACGAAACTTTGTCCAGACGTTACCAAATTTGGCACCACTGATGTTCAAACCCAACAAAACAAAAATGATCAGATTAATGTTTGATTTTGTACAATTCGTCAATCATGGCCAAATGAAAACAGGTGAGGTCATAACTCAGCTACGATCTGAAGTGTCAGTACCGGATTGAGCCACATTCTGCCTGATATTAACACTATGGGATGCAGCAATAAGCAAAAATAAGCTATTGTTAATAACATTTGAGGTATGCACATACCTAGCAATACTGTGTGAAATGCCAAGGTTGAGGAATGGCAGCTTGTCACATCAAAGTAATTGATACTATCGCCATGTTAGGTTGTTAAAAATGTTTCACAGGCCACAAATCATCACCAGACTTGGCAGAGATTATCTTCAAACCTAGTCTAACAGAACATACCAATATGATTTTTGATATATAAAGCTAACAAGCAAAAACTGTTGTGAAATCTGAGCAAAACATCATCCCAAATCTCTATATGCCTGCCTACAACCACACAATAAATGAATAAATAACTTCAAAAGAGACAAAGGAGTTTAATCTAATGTGATTGTGTCTCACTGCAATGCCACTTTCACCCACAAAAACCCTTCTTACACAACGGTGACTTGAATAAAACAAATGATACCTATTGAAATAAGTATTGCTTCATGAAAAGTTTGCATTAGTGTAGGGTGCTTGTCCCCATCGTTGTATTGTGTTTGATGTATTATTATTTCCCATAGTGCTGTTAAACTGGCTTTATTAATGATGCACTGCTATTAAGCCAGTGGTTGATTTAATGTGCAGTAACAGAATGGTCATCAAATATCTGGTTGGTGCCCAAGGTTTACAGTGTCGGAGCCAAGTAATCACCCCAGCCCTCCAGAGTCCCTCCTGCCATGCCAGGGCCCAGGTGGTCAGGCCTCACACATCCTGCAGGCAGCCACGGTCCACGGAGCTCAGAGCTAATGTCTGTGTGCTGGTAGCCAGACGCTCTGCCCTGAAGAGTTTCTTTCTAAATTATGGCAGCCCCACAGGCAGGATAGATGTGGCAGGTGCGCAGGTAACCTACTTCAGAATTACACACTAACCCCACCCCACCACTTCAAGAGAATAGTACATTTGTTTTAAGTATTTAAAATCTGCTGTTGATTAATTTTATAGCTATACTGTAAGAGCAAAATGCTAAAATGTAACAGAAGAAGAAAAAACACTGAACACAAGTTATTATAACACTAGCTTAATCTGGACCATTTTCACTGTAAAAAATAAAATAAAAAAATGGTCAAACAATTTTTTTTTCCTGGCAGCACAAAATAGCATTGTATATAATTTAATTGCATGATTCCATACTTAAATAAGTTAGGTTTCTCACATAATTACATTTTATTAGTCACATTTAATTATGTTAATTATGTTATGTTGCTTAATTACATGTTTGCATTACAACAAAAAAGGAAAGAATGCAGGCCCTACTTTCAAATACAAGTATGGTATTGATTGAAAGCTATGCATGAAAAATCAAATGCTTGAGGGTGTGCAAATGGAATCCAATATATTTTGATCAGCTCCAAGCACACTTGAAATGGACTAGTATACATGAACACACTTTAATGTTGGCTGATTTTGCAATGTCATGAAACAAATGACATGAGGCAAGAAATTTAGTTTTATTTGTAAAAAATGCTGCCCTCCGTGCAATAGACTGGGGTTAGATTACGCTATATGAGAAAAAGTATTGGGACAAAGCAGTTTTTAAGTGAAGTGTGTTACTTCCAGTGAAGCGTAATGCTTCAGCAGACCAAGACATTTTGGACAACACCATCCTTACAACAAACTTGTTGACACAGTTTGGGGAAGAACATTTTGTATTCCAGCATGACTGGGCTCCAGTGCACAGGTTCATAAAGACACAGTTGAATTAGTTTGGTGTGGAAGAACTTGACTGGCCCACACAGAGCCCTGACCTCAACACCATCCAACACTTTTGGGATGAACTGGAACGGAGATTGCGAGCCAGGCCTTCTCGTCCAACCTGATCTAATGAAAGATCTACAGACTGGACAATTCTTGTGGAAAGCTTTTCAAGAAGAGTGAAAGCTGTTATACCTGCAAAGGGGAGACCAACTCCATATAAAAGACTATGAATTTTAATACACTGTCATTAAAGTTCCTGTTGGTGCGATTGTCAGGCGTCCCAATATTTTTGTCCCTACAGTGCAAATGTCTGGGCAATCCCACCATGCTACACCAGTTTTGGAGGAGACTCTAAATTTTCACTTTTGTCAGGAACATCATCCAGTTGTAGGTTGTTCTTTCATTGGCTTGTCTGTCAAATTAAAGTATGTGTTCATAGGGCAAGTATATTTCTTTAAAAGGCGTTCATTTGGGTTAAATATCAGGCAGAAAATTACAATTAGGCTGTAAAGAAATTGAAGTCAGCCATAAAAATAATCATAATCAGCACATCTCTAAAGAAGAGCCATTTAAAGACATAAACAGCATGACAGACTCTGGTGTGTGTTTTGTGTTAATGGTTTTGAATATGGCAGGACTGCATTTGTTTCTACAGAAAGAAACAGAGGAGAAAAAAGTAGGACAGGAAACATTTGTGGACAGCTAGCTGACCAGCTTAGAGCAATGAGGTGTTTAATTGTGAATGATTAGAGTAATCCCCAAACCCAGAGGTTCTCAGGAATCCTGTATGTTGCATATATTTAATATGCAAATATTACAGGCATGGAGCATGTCCTAGGCATCTCTTAATGGACTCTTGCTCCCATAAATTAAATTAGCTATTCCACTCATGCTTAGTGACAGTTTATACTCCCCAGGAGGAAATGATAAATCCAAATCCCACTTTTTTTCATATGCCAAGAGGGTGAATTCCTTAAGCTCATTCCAGCAAGTGAAATATCACTCTGCTGATACTGGGCTCAGTCCTCCACATAAAAACCCATGCAAGAGTGTCACATACTTTATCGTGCCTGAACATTACTGGCATTGCTTGCAGAGAAAATGAGTATCCCTTATCATTTAATTGAAGGATGAGGTGAGTGTGACAAAAAAATGAGCATATAGCATTAAACTGGTAAAGCTGATGTGGAAATGAAGCCGGCTTCATGTTGCTCTGTGGGATGCAACAGCTCCACATCCAACCAGCGGTGTCTGCAGTATCAGTGATACATGTTTGTACACAATGGTCACATAGCAGGTACATAGCATGCAATAATGTATACTTTAAATTCTTATTCCAGATGAAATATAGGTTATTTGGCTTTATGGGCAAACCTGAACCTCTTTAACATCCGGACAAAATCTTCTATCCCATAGTTTGAAAAAGCTAGTTGTCCTTTGCATTATGTGAACATTTGACAAATGTTTAAATTGTATGACCGTATTAAAATGGTCCAGAATTACTTGTTATGTTAACAAAGTGTTGTTCTGGCAGTTTTAAGGTAAAATGTGTCTCAGGATACCCGTTCTTGCACCCCCAGTGTCCTGTTATGAGAAGACTCATTCACATGCAGAGGATGAACTCTTCAAAAAGCTTTTCATTGGCTACAACAAGTGGTCCCGGCCCGTGCCAAACACCTCGGATGTCGTCATCGTCAAGTTCGGCTTGTCCATCGCCCAGCTCATTGATGTGGTAACTATCGAAGCATACAAATGACCACTGAGGTTCTTGTAGAATTCACTTGGTAAAGTTATCCTTTCCAAGTAGGACAGCAGCTTCAACATATAAGTGATGCTGTAGCAAAATCAGACTCTGTCGTAGACGGTGCGGGGTTGGAAAAAAAGCCGAAATATATCATGATGCTCAAAGACATTTTCGTGATGCAACATGCGTCAACATATTCAGTCCCAGTGAGGTTCGCAAACATGTTTGAGCGTACCAGCAAAACAGCAGGAAATAATACAGCAGCAAAAAATACAGAATATATATTTTTTTAAAAATGCATGATGTCCTGACAGCCTGTTAAGCAGTTCATGCAGTTGCACTGGTTGCCATTTACAGGATCTCAAAAATGGATAACATGTGCAGTGTTCTAGATGTGCATGCAGTATGCTCATGAAAGTAAATCTTTATATAATTTGTCACATGACACAATTTGTGAATATTGATAACATACATTGGATTCAAGCTCATTAATAAGAACAGTTTTATGCCAAAGCATTGGTGCATATTGTAAAACTGCATGTTTTGTTTGTTAAAAATTAGTACACATCCACCATAGAAATGATTCCCAGCCTGGGACAACAGAAAAAAAAAGCCCTGTTCTCACCTGGAATTAACATGGGTCTGGATGTTCTGATCACAAGAGGACAGCTCTAAGTACAGGCTGGAACGGACCCAAGACTCACTGAAATCCAGTCACTCAGACCACATTTGTAGGTCCATATTGGTTTATTCTTTTCTTTTGATTTATTACTTTTCTTTCACTTATCGCCAAATAAGTATTGCATTTGTAAATGCATGGCTGACCCCCAACAGCACAACTGGTCTGTTCAGATGTAAATTATGTACAGGTTCATTTGCATATAGAGCGGGGAAGTAAGATATGATCACAAGTGGTCAGTCACACGTGTGGAGACGCATTCTAATACAAAGTGTGAGCTGACGTTCTTAGAGCTGTCCACCGGTGATCAGATTACTCAGACGTATCTTAATGCCAGGTGTCAACAGCGTCTAAGTGCAGTGCCACTTATCTACAGAGGTCAAACAGTCTGAGAGCTACTGCTCTTAAGGCAGCACACCTCTACACATTTTAATGCACAATTACAGTTTTTTTACCCAATTTAACATATTGGATTTTTTGCATGTGCAAAAAAGTTTTAGCACATTTGATATTTCCTCCTTTGTTTCATTCCATTATATTAAAGTTAGCAAATACATGGACATTATGTACCTAAAATGGGTAAATTATGCACCTAAATCTTGGGTAGAACTCACGCTTTGCTCTAGGTTTGCCTGTAACATGATTAAACTGTGAGACACTCTGAATAAGAACATCTGCATAATGCATAGTGTGTTCACTACAGAGGATGTGTTAACTTGTACAAAACTTAATGGGGCAAGATGTCAAGAGCACTGAAAGGTAATGCCAGCATTTACAGCGTCCCAAATTCCAAAAATGACAAATACTGTTTGAATGTTTGAACTAAATACATAATTGATATTGACATTATTCCAACTTTTAAACCACGACAACTACAGACAGACTGCACTCTCTTATAAAGGTGTCTGTGTGGAACTTTTGACTGAGATTTTTTTTTTTTTAAACTTTGAAAACCATTAATGTGTTAAAAACCTGCTGATCCTCTCGTATGTCATGCTGAGTTGTCAGACTGCTCCAGCGTGCAGAAGTCAGCTAACTAGTGGTCCAATATTCCCTCTGAGGCTGCCTTTTAAGTATCCTCACCAACACTGATTTCACACCCAGTTTTGAGGTTTTGAATGAATAATTTTGCTGCTGTCCATGTTTTTGTCAATAAAATGACAGGATTTTCCTCTTTGCATTTATACATGTTCAATAGAATTTGTTACAGTGAAGACATATATATTAGGGCTGGGCAACAAATTATGTACTCATCGTTTTTTGTGCTCGACCGCTTCACCTCAATCTAACAGGGACACTTGCTACTGAAAACAGATGTTGTGGGGTTTGGGGTGCGGTGCATGCGTTGCTCTATGCCTCGGCTGTTTACTATGTTAGTGGTCTAATAAGAGGCTTTTTCTATTAACTGTGACATGGATATATGCTGATGGATTTATGCAAGCCAGCCTCTCATCTTATCTACTTAAAGTGCAATAAGGCAAATACTTCATGGTTCTGAAAGAGTACTTACACATAGCCTACCCATCTAAATTCAATCAAAAAGGATAAATTGAAGGGGAGGAAATACTCACAGTATCTTTGAAGTCTCAACTCTTCAGTTACACATTGAAAATTGTAATTTTATTGGGACAGTTACGTTCACTTCCCCTAAAAACACCTTTAACCTGACAGACCTGCTGAATCAGATGTTCCTTGAAGACAGTCCATCAAGGATATTACAGATAAGGGGCACTTTAAGTAGCCCTGACCCTCCTCTAACCAAAAACATTTTCTTGGAGCAAACCCAAAATGCTGGCTAATACTCTCCCACCTACATCTCTCCTCTCTTCTCCTCCTGCCCTCTGTAGGATGAGAAGAACCAGATGATGACAACGAATGTCTGGCTGAAGCAGGTGAACCCAGTATTATTATATAATTGATAAACTTGTCGAACAAATGTTGAAAGTAGAATTAAGATTAGGATGAGAGGATGAGATTCTATTCGTGATGTACCATAAATAAATAAAGATGCATGCTGTATGGGGTGTTTTAATGCAATAACATGAGGATGCAAGAACACACAAGAATGCATTTTGAGAAAAGACCAGCATGTCCAGTCAGCTACTGAAACTCTTCCCATTCATCTTAGCTAACACAGTTCAGGCTCTTCAGAAACTCTTTGTAAATACTGATGCTCAAAAAAGCTCAGGTTGCATCTTTTGTCTAAACATGTTGTTCTTTAAATTTTCATGTGAAAATGTTGTATAGACCAGGCTCTAGATAGTACTGTATGCCTTTCCTTATACACCCATGTGTGTAGAATACATCAGTGTTTAGACCAGGGTGCAATAAATAAAGAAGGTGTGACTACAGAGATATGCCCACACGACTTAGTGATCAAAAATACTTCAGATAGAAAACAATTAGTCATGGTTCAAAAGCAGAAAATGTATTTAATAATTAGATTCGGCAGATTACTTTGCTTTGGAAATGCAGGAAGTTACCAGAGCCACCTTTTACTTCAATCTTTCCAACAGACTGCATAGAAGTCATTTTACAGTGTGTTAGGTTGTGCCCTGCATTCCCCTGGATGCATACTGACAGCCTCAGCCTGTGTAAAATGATGATCACACAGTTTTTAGCAATTAGAGAGTGAACTGCAGCGGGTCAAATATCCATCCTGTTCAACAAGATCAAAGGGGGAATCTGCACTATGATGAGAATAACATGAATAACTTCTTGAATCTGCATATCTAGGAGTGGAATGACTACAAACTGCGATGGAAGCCTTCTGACTATGACAATGTGACATCCATCAGGGTGCCGTCTGAGCTCATTTGGGTTCCAGACATTGTGCTGTACAACAAGTGAGTACTATTAAGTAATAATAAACATACAGGCGTTTATTTTCATGAAAAGCAGATCTGAGGTGATGGATGGTAACTGCAAATGCCGCAAAGAGCATGAAAAACGCTGAGTTGGCTCACATGGCTGTCCAGAGGTGAGGTGAGGTTATATTGTCACCAGTGTAATGCAATACCATATTTATCAACTCTCTCAGAAGCCTTTTGCAACATATCAAAAGATCCCCACCTGCTGGTTCTTAGTGGTATTACAGCTTCACTAGCAAGACAACTTCACTTGAACTTGGTACCACTTTTGTCACAAAAATTGAAAGGCATTTTAAAAAACAACTGCAAGGCATTAATTATAATCATGAGTGTGTTACATGGATGATTAGTCTTTTATTGATTGCCCTAAATCTGCCACTTAGGAGTTTCTTACAGGTGTGTAATGCTTAATTATTGTCAGCTGGTGGCCTAGTGGTTGGGGAGTTTGCCCTGCGATCAGAAGGTCACTGGTTCGAATCCCAAGACTGCTAGTGGCACCACTGGGGTACCCTTAAGCAAGGTACCATCCCTACACAATGCTTCCTGGGCGCTGTGTTCCTGGATGCTTCACTTGGTGAATGGGTTAAATGAATAGAAGAATTTCACACTGTGTGGTGTAGCATGTTTATGTATGACAAAAATTTTCACTCTACACAAACTAGCTCAAAATCGTATGTTTGGTGATGAGTTTTTCCCGAAGATTTTTTTGTCATTTGCAGATCAATCACAGAACATTGGGCAATTGTTTCTCATGTTTAACTTTGCGAACGGGATCAGTAAGGCACCATTAGCAGGGCTTGAGAAATCATGATGTCTAATGTATGATTTGAAAAACAATATAAAGGGTCATTTCTTATTGTTTCAAATCAAATTATAAAAATACACAAATCATAAGTTGAGTTGTAGATGTTGTGTCTTGTTTATGTAATTTATATTAGGGATCTAATGTGTTCTTTGAACTAAATAATAAATTACATTTACATTGAGTTTTTGTTCTGTATTCGCAGGGTTGAGTTTACACTGCTTTGATGTTAAACACTTGCAAAATCATGGCAAAAAGTGTTCGATGCTTTATTTGCAAATGGAGACTGTATGCACAATAGCTTTGCATCAAATGAATGTTTTATCTCCAAAAGACATTAATTATGTATTGAAAAGTTAGAATTTTCTCTTGTTTCAATGAGCGTGTTTCAATGAGATATGAGTGAAAGTAATTAATATAAACATTGCGGCATGTTCCCCCTCTGTGATAACTTTAACTTGTAAGAGCTAAAACAGTCTGACTTACGTTTTGTGTGTGTGTGTGTGTGTTTCCTTCTTAGTGCTGATGGAGAGTTCGCTGTGACTCACATGACCAAAGCTCACCTCTTCTATAACGGAAAAGTGCGCTGGGTTCCCCCGGCCATCTATAAGAGCTCTTGCAGCATCGATGTCACGTTCTTCCCTTTCGACCAGCAGAACTGCAAGATGAAGTTCGGCTCATGGACGTACGACAAAGCCAAGATCGACCTGGAGCGACTGGAGACCACAGTGGACCTGAAGGACTACTGGGAGAGTGGCGAGTGGGCTATCATCAATGCTGTGGGCACCTACAACACCAAGAAATACGACTGCTGCCACGAGATCTACCCGGACATCACCTACTTCTTCATCATCCGCCGTCTTCCTCTCTTCTACACCATCAACCTCATCATTCCCTGCCTGCTGATCTCCTGCCTGACAGTGCTGGTCTTCTACTTGCCTTCAGACTGTGGTGAAAAGATCACACTGTGCATCTCTGTGCTCCTCTCACTGACTGTGTTCCTCCTGCTCATAACCGAGATCATCCCGTCGACCTCACTGGTCATCCCACTCATTGGTGAGTACTTGCTTTTCACCATGATATTCGTCACGCTCTCCATCATCATCACCGTCTTTGTGCTGAATGTCCACCACCGCTCACCGGGCACCCATGAGATGCCCCGCTGGGTACATGCTGTCTTCCTGGAGCTCATCCCCCGCTGGCTCTTCATGCGAAGGCCGGCGCCTGACAGCCGCCGCAGACAAAGACTGCTGCTCCTACAGCAGGGCCAGAGGTCACGGGCGCATGGGGCAGCTTGCCTGAGCACCTCAGCCAGCTGGTTCAGAGAGGAGTCGAGGACCTGCTGCTATGAGGACTTGGAGCTTGGTACACTTTCTTCTGCCTTTTCACTCTCCTTCCGCCCTCCTTCCCCCCGACCACCTGGTTCCACGCCTCCACTGCTGCAGAAGCACGGACCGCCATCCAGACAGGAGATGGGCATGACCTGTCTCCCAAACTCCAGGCATTCAGGAGCCAGAGTGAACCACACCAAGCGGCCCACCGAAGACAACCAGAGGTACCCTCTATCTCCCAGCGTCATGCAGGCGCTGGAAGGGGTTCACTACATAGCCGACCATTTGAGGGCAGAAGATGCAGATTTCAGTGTGAGTATGACAATCAGTGAGAGTGTATTTTAAATACCAGTTAACCATTAGAACATGAGTGTAACAAATGGGAAATTGGTGTCATACAGCAAAACAACGTACATGGAAGTTCCCCACACGCAAATGCCCATAAAGACCAATATTCTTGTATTTTAGGTCTTTAGAAATAAATGGAAAAAAACACAAGCCCTTGGAAGCCGGGAAAGTTTTTAGGAGAGCAAACAACGTTTTTAGGCTGTTTTGAACCATCTTTATTTGTTGAAACTAAATTTTACATAAACACTCTTAAGCTCATTCCATTGTCCTTTACTCTTTTACTAAAATGTAGAAAGAAAAAAAACCCTAAAGGTCTGTGTGTCCAAACTTTTGAATGACACTTTACATCAATGCTCCACTATTTCTCATCTATATCTTATTCCATTTTTGGCAGTCTACATTTATCACCATGCTTTGCTAAACGAACTACAATGTAGCTGTAAATGTTCAGTGTGTAAAATATTTGTATCATTTTGTAGCCTATCCAGCCACTCACTTTGATCTGTCTGATCTCTTGACCCAGGTTAAAGAGGACTGGAAGTATGTTGCCATGGTGATCGACCGGATCTTCTTGTGGATGTTCATCATAGTGTGCCTGCTGGGTACCATCGGCCTGTTCCTCCCCCCCTGGCTGGCTGGCATGATTTAGAGCCTGGCCACTCTCACGTTAATAAACATGTACAGGCACCGTCGAAACACTATTTAGAACAAGCAGTGGGAATGCTACATGTAGAGGAATCATACGGAAACAAAGTGCTCCTTCAGCTGAAGAAAAGGACAGATGAACTTAGAAATTCCTCACAGTGAAGAGTGGCGGCCGTACACATCCCCGGAGAGCAAAATTATCTCTGAATGTAAAACCTTGCAAGTATTGTTGAATAAAAAGTAGCACCTTTAAAACAACTGTAATTTCTCTTTTTCAGGGTTGATCAGGTTTTGAGGCAATGTCATTCTGAGGGTGTGATCTGTTCTTTCATAATCTCAGAAAGCTGTGGTGTTTTCATCTCTGAAAGCAGGGGAAGTTTTACCTGGTTTTCAGGCTACATACTGGTGATAGGTCTATTTTGGGTGTGGCATTTAGATATAGAGAAAAGTTTGTGCTTAATTGACCTAAACAGGGGATCCTCGGGTTACGACAGACTCGAGATACAACACTTTAAAGTTTACGACGCTCATTCCTATAAAAATGTTTAAAAATTGAGACGCAAGTGTTTTGGTTTACGTTGGTACTGTTGTACTTACGTACTATATGTACAAACTAGCTTGGTTGCGTGCGGTAGAAGACTATGCAGTTATGAGTGAAGGAGGTGCTGTACCCCAGTACAGTACAGCGTACAAGTGCAGTATATTTATGTCCTTTTCCTGTGGCTTCGTTGTTTTTTTTTTCCTAGATGATGATGTTACAACTGTGTGAGGACAAGTGACTTAGGATAGGGTATGTTTCGGCTAACACCAAAATTCAGGTTACCTCACTGCAGGAACAGAGCCGTGTCGTAACCAGAGGACTTCCTGTACAATGAAATGAGTTCACTACGTGATCTACTGTGCTGATACAGAAGATTTAGTATTTAATCTGCATGGCGGTTCAGGAAGGTCAGCTCAGGTTTACTTAAGTGCATTTATGATTTTGGTTTATTTAATATCTGCCTGTTTTTGCAATCTATAAGCAGACTGTGGACATCCAGTCTACTTCAGACAAGTGTTTCTGCCTCAGACTGAAATCTCCTGGTTTTTACTAATACCACTATTGAAATGATTGGACTCCAACAGAACGAGGTATTCAAAACTTTTGTAATGCCGAAGACACTCACTTTTCACTTAATACCTTTAATGACACCGTTTCTTAACTCAACTTTGTGAGAATATGAGAAAATGTACACACAGCTTTAGCAACGCAACACTGATATGTGTAAAATAATGAGGTCCTCATACCTCATACATACTGAATCTCATAGTTTCTAAAAAATAAGCATGTGTTTCCATGAATGAATACCACACAACAGGAACTCATTTCTTTTGAATAGTCTTGAAATGGTATGCATTTATGCATGAAAAATGCACAAGTATTACTTCAACAGGATATAGAAACAGGATGCCCCCCTATAATCCCGTTCTGAACTATTCCACTCTTAAAACGGTGCTGTGTATCTCCTGACACAGCAATGCAGCACAGCAACATATATAGGTTTTCTCTGATCATTTGAAAACACACAGAAATTTGCCCAACCACAAAGTATAGTTTTTACCCTAAAATATCCCACTCTAGTTTTAAGATGCTCCTTGGGTGCTTCATTGCAGTGGCAGAAGTTTTTGGAGCTCAACTCTGCAAGAGAGTGTATCTCCAGGGACATGGCTGGGTATCTCGGTCCAAGACTAAAACGGATACAGAATGAATAACATCCACAGACTGCAATGTATTTCAGGACCAGGAAAAATCAGTTTCCAGGGGACTGGCCCTCGGAGTTATTCTTACATAGAATACCAGGTTTATGAGTCAGCTTGTTTGTTAGCTTTAAAAAAAACAAGTGCTCTGTCTAGTCTGCGTCTGGGGAGATGCCGTCTCCAGGCTTTGGTCTGGCCAGGTTGGCACGCACCCGGGCCTGATCCACAGCATCCAGCAGGTTCTTGGCGTCCATGGCCAGTGTGTGGGCAGCTGCCAGCATCTGCTTTTTGCACTCCTCCTTCAAAGAGGTGATGGCATTCTGCTGAGCAAGCCGCATCTTACTGATCAACTCCGCCATGTCTTTATTCAGCAGCTTTTGTGTGCCCTCAATCTGAAAGCACAGAGCCACAGCATAAGTCCCTCACTGTAATTATGTTTCAGAGTTTCAGAATACTTCTCCCACCCCTTATTCTATGAATCAAATATTTGAATCGAATATATTACTATAGAGTTGGACAGATTTCTCTATCCCATGAGGCGCATGGACGATATTTATTTTTGTTTTGGTGGAAGGACTGGCGTCTTTAAACTACTAATTACAACTTTCATCGATAAAATTAAAAGGAATAAATAAAAAGGTGCAAACATTTCTGTAATGTGAAGACAATATAAGAAAGCATTCATTTCCACATAGTACCTTGAAAAGCTCTTAAACATAGAAAGATCATTTTAAAATAAACAGGAAGGCTAAATAAGTCAAATGTCTCCAAGGCAAAGATGAGAAACAGTGGCTAAGTATAGAAGTTACCTCTGTCTTTACGGAGCCATGCAGAGATGGAAGAATATCATCTACACTGTGAATCAGATCACGCAACGACATTCCAACAGACTGTGAGGCAGAAAGAACAAAGATGAAAGACCACAGTACAAGAACACGACCAGTTCTACTGTACTGACCATGACAACTATATTGGACTATTCCGCAGGAGTGTGTATCTCCAGGGACATGACTGGGCATCTATCTAGCTGGATACAGGATGAATGTCCTCCATAGATTTCAATGTAGAACTTTGGACTAACATTTACATTTACATTTATGGGGGACAGTCTCCCTGGAGCAACTTGGGGTTAAGGGTCTTGCTCAGGGACCCAGTGGTGGTGTGCTGAAGGTAGGATTCCAACCCGTGACAAGTATCCTACCACTAGGCCACCACCACCCTAACAGCACCTTCATAGATGGTTCTGAACAGACTGGCTTTCACTGTGTCTTAACAGTGGTACAATATATGAAAGATCACTTAAGCATGCAGTCAAATTTATTAAAAACCTCCAAAAGTTACCTTGACTAGGCTTATATACTCAGAGGATGGCAGCGTGTTCACGTCATTTTTCAACTGTACGACCACTTTAACCAGATCCATAACTGACTGGTAGACCTTGTCCTCAGAGCGGTCCAGCTCTGCTGTGGGGGCAGGCTGACAAAGAGAACACAGGACAATGATCCACAACTTCACATTTAAAATTCTGACCATACACTAGCCTTCAAAAGTCTAATGCTGTACAGTTTTGCAGATTTTTGTGTTTTATAACTAACATTCGACCACATTTCTATTAAATAAAATCTAACTTTAGGCTGAATATCTAACCGCAAACCAAATCTTCCAACCAAAACCTAAATATGATATACCCAACATTTCTGATAATCAACAGAAACTAAATAGTAAAAAGAAAATAGTAAAATAATATATTAATAAAATAATCAATAGATTTTCGAATTATAGTGTGAGAAGTCTTCTGTTATGCAGGTACATGTATAAAATGCTTTTTATTATGAATCTTTACAACTACTCTACAGCTTTAATGAACCTTTTTGGAACAATTTTACATTATTGCAGAATGTGCAGATTTCATGACTGAGGAAGTTATAAAACACTGGAAACTGTTGAAAACGTACTGTGATCTACAGATATAATGATACATTTAGTAAATGGTCACTTAGCTTTTAGCTTTTCTTTAAACAACAAACATATATTGAACTATATATTAAACTATCCTAAATATTTTATCACTCTAATTATTTACATGGTTATGAATTGATCTTTTAATGTCTCATACACAACATGCCGAAAGTATGTGAACACCCCTCCCAATGTCTGAGTTCAGCTGGTCAAGCCACACCCAGGTACATAAAATCAAACACAGAACCATGCACTCTCCAAAGACCAGACCAGCAGCAGAAAGGGTCATAAAGAAGAGCTCAGTGACTGTAAATGTGGCATGACCATAGGATGACACCTTTACAACTAGTTTGTTTGTCGAAGTCTTGCCCTGTTACATATGCCTTGGCCATTCATAAGTACAGATGCTGCTCTCAAGTCCTTGTCATAAGATCCCACTTCCCAGTTCGGAAATCAGACATTTAAGGGTTTAACTACGAAATTTGCTGGCGTGAGGATGTTTTTCTTTCATCCTGAGGAGATAATATGTGAGGAGGAGAAAATTTGCCTGATTTCTGCTTTGAACAACAGGTGTGCAATGTTCAGTTATATTTACAAAAGTGGCTTTTTGAAAGGAATTTATGGTGACTAGCTAGTTAACAACGCTGCTGCAAATTACTTTATGTTTTAAGCACCAATTGCGGTTCAGCAATTATGTTCACTTATCTAACTTTCTGCTTATGAAATCATCTGTGTATCCTCTGTGAAATACTAGAGTTTCAAACGCTGGAAAAAACATCAGGACAAGAACTGTGCATGAGAAGCTTCAGGGGTTTCCATGACTGAACAGGTGCACAGAAACCTGTAATCAATACGTGTAAGCACATCGCCACCGGACTCTAGAGCAGGGAAAATGAGTTCTCTGGAGTAACGAATTATGCTTCATAATCGGAAGTCTTACGAATTAAATCTGGATTTGGCAGATTCCAAGAGAATGGTACCCAATGGAACACATATTGGCAAAAGTTTGGTGGACAAGAAATGATCAGCTGGGGCTGCTTTCCAGGATCCTTAGTTCCAGTTAATGTAACAGTGTACAGAGATAATTTATAAAGCGACACGCTTCCGAGCAGCTGGTTGCCTAGTGGTTTGGGCATTCGCCCTGCAATCAGAAAGTCCAGGTTCGATTCCCAAGACCTCTAGGCACCTCTGAGGTACCCTGAGTCCCCACGCACTGCTCCCCGGGCGCCGTGTTCCTGGCTGCCCCCTGCTTCACTTGGTGAATGGGTTAAATGCAGAGGCTGAATTTCTTGCTGTTCACACTGTGTGCTGTGGTGTGTTCACGTATGACAGAATTTTCACTTCACTTTGTGGCAACAGATTGGGGAAGGTCCTTTCCTGTCCCAGCATGACTGTGCACCTGTGCACAAAGCAAGCTCCCTACACACATGATGTGATGAATATGGTGAGCAGGAACTGCAGTTACCTGCACAGAGCTCTGACTTCCACCCAAATTAACACCTTTAAGATGAGCTGTAAGTAAAGTGGCCCTTAAAGTCACATGTGCACATTGTGAAATTCTCTCACCAAGTGAAGCAGTGGGCTGCCAACAACACAGTCCCTCAGTACCTAAAGAGTACCTCAGTGGTGCCACTGACAGTTCTGGGATTCTAACTCACAACCTTCCAATCACAAGGGGAATTCCCTAACCACCAGGCCAGCAGCTGCTCCAATGTCAATTGTAAAGCAAACCTTGTCCAACACCAGTGCCTGACCTCAAAACTTACAAATGCTTTTTTGATTGAATGGGAACACATTCCCACAGACACACTCCAATATCTGGTGGAAAGGCTTTCCAGTAGAGCAGAGGCTGTTCTAGCTACAAAAGGTGTGATGCTCAGGTGTTCACATACTTTTGGCCATTTAGGGTTTTTTTTTTTTTTACTGTGGTTGCTCTTAGAAGACCATATGCTTATGGATCTGTACACAGCATCATTACCTGCACTGAAATTCTTGGGGGCTTTGCAGGAGGCTTCTGAGGGTCAGCTATAATGGGATTTTAAAAAGAAAAGTTAGGCACATCAAAGGACAGCCGGCAAAATTCAAATAGCTTGCAGAGCACCCCAATGCAGTATTCTTCACAAAATGTCAACAGGCAGCCACAGCAAAATAATACAGGTTGGAAGGGCAACAACTTTGGTTCCTTAGGCAAGGAGTGATTCTAATGTTTCACTTCTCATGTACATTTTATATTTGTCATTTATCATCTATAGCTTTCTTTGTAGGCTGGGCAGCTAGTCATTCAGATATATTTCCACCTAATGTTGTTTCCACCTAGAATAATGACTTGTTTTGACTATGGGAATATATTAAGCCTGATACTATTTGTATTTTAGAAAGCTGTGTATATATCATGGGGCCCCCCACTGTGAAGGACACTGCTCTAAAGTGTGAACTATGACAGAACAGTAGGCTTACCCTGACCAGGATCAGGTTCTGGTGGCTAAGGGGGCAGACAGAGCGAGAGAGAGAGAGAAAACATTCTATTAAGTTGTATAAGTCAATATGACTATGGTCAAGGCTGGGTATCAATGACAGTATTGGTATCACTGTTGAGTTGTGTTGAGGATGGTCCACTATTGGTAGAATCTGGTCAAAAGAGGTTCTGTAGTAGACCCTTTCCATTGATGGTTGAGTTGGGGGCTGGTAATTTGTGCAGCAACAGAACAGTATATACAGTACATACATATTAAAGCAGCATGTATGAAATGTAAGTGTACCTGGCCATTCATTTTGTTGTGGCAGGTACAAAAAACTCACCAATTCCACAGGTATCTTCTCCACAGGCTTGGGGTCCTTAACAAAAGAACAACAGTCTTTAAAACCAGGGACATTTCATATCACAAGACCTGCCCATGAATAAGTATATAAATACAAGAATGTATCATTTATGGATATTTCAGAGAGCAACATCTCACCAGAAGTTTCTCCTCAGTGACCAGCCACTGCTTGTCCTCCAGCATTTCCTCTTTCTGTTTAGTCATGGTCTCCTGAATCCTCTGCTTCTCTGCCTGCCACAGGCGCTGTGCATCCTCCACACAAGTTGGCCCCACACTGAACTCCCCTTCCTTTCACACATTCAGGGGTTCAGTTAAAATATTTGCAGGTGGAAAATATTTATGGCAACAATATTCATTATAGTAGTATTTATACACATCAGTGTGAATAGTAGCATTATAATAATATAATATACTGGGCAGTATTTGTTAATTTTTTGATGTATGTCAAAGTTCTGTCTAACCATTTCTAAATCTCTCATTGAGAACAAACAATAAATCTTGTTCTGATCTTCCAGCAGTATCTTCATTAAATGAAATGGGTAGGTAAATGATTTCTTTAAAAACTTGGTATTGTGAAGAAATCTGGAACTAAACTTTACTGTTCTAACTACCTTAATAGATACAATTTACTTTTCTAAAAATACATACTTTTTACTGCATTCATATTGGTTTGCATTCTAATAGTTGATGTGATTCACAACCAGTCCCACCATTCACAGAAATAGTAATAAAGACTTTTGCATGTAGGCATTTAACAATTACTGGAAATCATCTTTCCCGAGTTTGACCCTGGAATACCCCTGCCCTGCATACTGCACTGTCCCAGTTCAAGCAATTAGCCAATTAACCCTTAGAAGCCACAGATATCACATCAGTAACACAAACATGCTGCTATTTGATATGAATCATTTCTTAATTCTAGATTATTTAAACAATCAAAGCAATTCTGTCAAAAGCATAGAATTAAACATTTGAAACTGTCTATCAAAAACTATTATTGCTACTACATAACTACATAATTAACTACATAAACATGTAATTCTCTATTAATAGAAGAGAAAAAGTAGTTATCTTTATTTCTAAGGACTAACATGTCAAAACTGTACCCCGAGCTCTTTCCGCCTTAATTATGGCTCGCCTTGACCAGCCTTCCTTAATGGCGCATCGAAGACAAACAGTGGTCTGGTCAAATTACACTTATTAAACAAACTGTGATATGTGTGGATCATCATATAAGTGCAATATCTCTTATCTCTGACAGTATATTAGTTCAGGGACTAAATCCTACTTGTGTTAGCTTAAGGATATGTTGTCTAAGTGCTCTGAAACAGGGCATCTGCTAAATGGTGTGAATGTATTAAAACAGGGAAAATACTTAAATATGCAGGGACAATGTATCCCAGAGCCGATGTTAGGAAATAATGCTCTGAAAGAAGCAAGAATCAAGTGTGGGATGATGTATAACAACATCATCCTATGATCATGATGTGCAATGACAGTGAGAGACAGTCTTACTCCCAGACTGAGGCGACGGGCAGCCACGGTAGGAATGGTGAGACTGTTGGCGGAGTCTATTGGAGACTGATAATCACATGGACTGGCCAGGTCTGGAGAACTAGCACACAGTGCTTCATTCAGCTGTACAAGAGAACACATAGCAATTCAAGAAAATATATGCACATATATAACTAGATCCCAGTCAATTTTTCTCCTCTAGTATCCTAATGAATTTAAAGCAGCCAGTGCCTGCTGGTAATGCAGGAATGAGCACACTACCTGAATATGAAGCCCAATGCCGAGAGTGTTCCCAAAGCGCCCAGGGTTTAGTCTCGTGGGCTGCAAACAGAAGTACACAGACAGATATTAATACAGGGAGGAATCACAGGGAGTGAGCCACCAGGGAAAGGCCCACGATTACCTTTGGAGGAGGTTCATTAATGATGAACTTAGGCTCCAGAAACTTTGTGGCACGAGCTCGGTCTCTCTCCTTCTCCACCTCCAACTCCTTTTCCATAGTGTGGACATCACTGCAAAAAAGCCACAGGGCTGTAGAGCTGTAACAATACACGTATTCGTACCGAACCGTCACAGTACATGGGTCACGGTTCGGTACATGATGTCAAACAGAAAATACACGGTACGATGGAGAAGACATGATTGAAGTAATACGGAACCAAAAAGCGCAAGTAAATCATAAAGAAAGTCGTAGTGTGGTGCAATAGTGCCACCTACTGGCGTAACACTTCTGCTGCCATACACATTCATGAAAAGCAAGAGTGTGTGTTCACTGGTTAAAACACTGCTGTTTATTTAAAATAAACGAAAATAAACCAAGTCTCATTTTGTAGAACTTTTTGTTGCTGAACTTTGCTGTATCGTGAACTGTACCGAACCGTGACCCCAAAACCGAGGTACATACGTAACCATGACATCTGTGTACCGTTACACCCCTAGTTAGCACCTACTGGCAGAAAAGTAACTCAACACAACATAGCTAGCAAGCTTTTTTTGAAGGACTTGAACCTTTAGTCCTAGAAAACGGGAACTGTGCTTTTTGCGTTGTCAATTACTCCGGTACTAAAGATTTCAGCCTCTTTTGGCACGTGATCATGACTGGTACCAGCCAGGCCTGGGGGCTCTCTCCCATGTCTTTAGTGATACTTGCAACTGAAGTCATGGCAACTTAGTGAATCCTTTACTCAGGTGAAGGTAAACTGATCATACACTATTACAAAACTAATAAGAGCCTTGTGGACTGGACTGCTATTTTTAGAATTATTACTATACTTTGGTAAGCTAATCTAAGAAGCTAATGTGAATTCCATTAGCACTTAGCTACTTTACACAGAACATGCTCATATTTCCAAATATAAAAATATAGATATGTAGTGGCATGTACACAGACTCATGCCACTACATGACTCTGTGTACATGTAGACAAGGGGTTGAATGTGTGAGTAAAATTAGATACTTTAGAGTGATGGTGGATCCAGTTGTCTAAAGAAGGTTGGTGAAACAGGACTGTGAATTTGACAGAAAAAAAGTTATATTAAATTAACAAGGGTGTCCGTTTTGTTTCATTTGATGCAACAATTTAAACTGATTTCACTCAATTACTATTGTTATTTTATAAAATTACTCTGATGACTGGAAGCATAATATCTGGACGACAACAACACAGAAAGCTTTGTTAACATTTTAATGCTGACAGAAAGACACTTTTTTTTCACACTATTACTTCACCGTGAGAGAGTGAGAGTAAGCCACCTGATTTTGCAGACAAGCTCTGTGAAGGTGGGTCTCTCGCCGGGGTCGTAGCTCCAGCAGCGAGTCATGAGGGAGTAGAGGGCAGGAGGGCACAGCTCTGGCTTGGGCAGTCTGATGCCTTGCTCCAGCTGATTAATCACATCACGGTTCTCCAACCAGAAGAAAGGCTGCTGACCACGACTCATGATCTCCCACATACACACAGCTGCACAGGGACAATAAAAACAACCAACACGTCGAGATCTTAACCATGAGGTAATGTTTGTAGATGTTGGCTAAAATACAGGCTAAAAACCTGCAGCAAAATACTGAGTACTGCTCAAAAAACATTCATTCATTCAGTGTTACCTTTTAATCCTTAATAGGCTCAGGAGTACACGGAGCCTATCCGGGGATCTACAGGCAAAAGACAGGCACTCACCCTGGATGAGGCTCCAGCAAGTTGCACATACACACACCATTCACACCAGGACCCAGATTTGAAACCCCAACCCCGGAGGTATGAGGCAACAGCAGAACCCACTGTAACACTGTGCTGCACACGCAAAAAACATGTTTAATATAAATAGGAAAGAGAGTTCCGCAAGGCGTCTCTGGATGTTGTAGCTGCTTAAATGTCAGAAGATCGTCTTCACAACAAGAAATGTGATAAAAAGAGTGTTCAGTGGAAAACTTCACTCTAGCCCTCTGAACTTAATTAAACTTGAAGGCCATAGTTTTATGGACATAAAGCAGCAGACTGTAGACTGCTCTGGTGTATATTAGGTCTCTCAAAACTGATGATGTTGCACCTGGGAGGGCAGTTTCCTTGTATGGAGTCATCCATCAAATAACAGGCCTGTGCTTATGATTGAGAGAATTCTACTGCGTAGACCATCTGAGGCAAGCCTTGAGCTAGGCAAGTCTAATGTTATTTAAACCCACAAGTACCTATGTCTATTATGTCAGTTTGTCAGAAAGAGTTTTCAAAATCTGTGGACTGCTCAAGTTCAAAGGGGACATCTGTATTAAAAAAGATGACAACCGTGTGCTTCTACTCTAAGCAAGGTTTTGTATGGTCTATATCACGTTGCCATTGACTTTTAAACCGGACATTTGGTTGACATTGAGTAAGATGGGCTATTTCATTAAATCAGTATTTAAGACCCCTGTATTCTCCTTAGATTTCTTACGTTTCACAATAACTGAGACCCAGGAAGGTGAAAGCTAACATGTCAGCAAGCATTAACATGAAAATTAACGGTGCACCAAAAATTTATATATAAATACAATTACTCTCACACAATGTGTGTTAGAGCCGGAAAAGCACTGGCCAAAGGTAATCCCTTTAAGGAACGGAAGGTTTTTTTTGTGCAGCATCACTCAGAAAAACCCTTTTTGGCACAGTACACTCCCTTTATCTAGCTAATGGGTGTCATTGCATATAGAGGCAATTAACTGTGCATGCATAGTCTGTATTATCTCCTTGTCACTTTCTCTGAAGTGATGGAGCTCCACTGAATGATGTGAACACACCACACCACAGCACACAGTGTGAACAATGTGAACTTCTTTCTCTGCATTTAACCCATTCACCAAGTGAAATAATAATAATAATAATAATTTTTATTTATATAGCGCCTTTTCAGAGCTCAAGATCGCTCAAGGAAGCAGGGGGCTCCCACCAATGAGGGGCATCCAGGGAGCAGTGTGTGCGGACAGTACCTTATTCAGCAGTACTTCAGTAATGATACTAGCAATGCTAGGATTTAAACCCACAACCTTCTGAGCGCAGGGGGAACCACTAGGCTACCAGCTGCCATTAGTGCAGGGCAATCACCAAACTGAGCTGATATTCAGTATTCCATCACTTAGACTGGCGACTCCATCTTTGGGCGCTGGTCTAATCCTTCAGCAAGTTTTCCAATAACAAATGAAGTATGTCAGTCAAACGGCATAAAGTACTCTTGTAGGAACAGAGAACAGCTGAACATGCTAGGAGGACAGAACTGACCACCCAGTTCTGTACATGTGATGTAACAGAAGCCTGTGACTGCACCAGGTTGTTCCACCAAATACCAGGGGACACACCTGTGTCTCTTTTGATAAGAGTCCAGTAAACCGTGCTTGCAGAGAAACATCCAACTGAAAAAGACTTACCAAACATCCACACATCACTGGCTGTGGTGAAGCGGCGGAAGTTGATGGACTCGGGGGCCATCCATTTGATAGGCAGTCGAGTAACAGAGGCTGAAGAAGTGGGAAGAATAGAATAAAAACCCAGTTTCTCCAATTTTTCAGTTTGCTAGGATCGATCTGTGCAGTGAACAGAAAAATGCTATCTACACTACTTTTGCTTTTCAGGGGTTGCATGACTACTGATTGTTACTAGTCAACTAGTTATTTAAAAAAAGTGTTCCTAAGTTCCAGCCTAGTGGCAGATGCTGCATTTTGAAGTAACAGATATGCAACGCTGGAGAGATTTAGACCCAGACACACAATTCAATTTACCACATATATCAGAATCTTGCGTGTCATGGCTGTCCATGCTTCTGTGTAGCGCTTTTTATCTGTTGTCTGGTGGGAATGAGTGTGTATCAACCTAAATCCCAGTAGCACGCATGTCATATCCACACAGTCATGACATGCAGCAGATAATTTAAGTTTATTATTATTATTTATTTATAAAGCACTTATAAAAGCAACCATGAGGCTGACCAAAGTGCTGTATACCACAATAGAAAAGGCACACAGGTGTGCCAAAATTAATAAAAAGGAAAACATGATTAAAGTTATGGTTTGATCTCAGTTTGCAGTTTGTCGATTAGTGCTTTCCAGTTATAGCAGGAAAGGTCTTGTTTAGGAAACTATTTTAGTGTGGTTTTATACAGTTTTCGGTGGAGTATTCATGTACTATCTTCACACTAGTAAAGTTATTTTGGATTTTTCAGCAGATATAGCAGATTTTTAAAAACTTTCCTCCTTGGGCATATTCTCACATATGGTACTGACTTTGACTTGACCACTGATGCCCCTTGTGCTGACTAGTGGATTTATTAGTCTATGCAACCCATACTGTATCCTTCCATGAATAAAACATAACGGACATCAATTCTGATACTTTGTGGCCTCATATGTGGACCATCTCAAAGAAAATCAAACAGAAACAGGCACAATAAAGGGGTCTGGAGTTTAATGAGCGCTTGTCATAACCGAACCTCATTTGCCTTTTCCAGTAATAAGTAACACTTCAGAAGAAAGAAAGGGCATGTTCTGAATAAGAAGCAGGGCTTAGAAGTGAGTGATAATAATTATTCCATCATGTTACTGATGCCTCAGCACATGGCCTGTTGAGTTTGGGATCATTAATATTCAAGTGGTAGCCTGACAAAGATATAACAGCCACAGGGCTTTGAACACTCCATTGCTTTTGCGTGTCTACAAAACAGTTGAGGCTTACCTTTGTAATATTCCTCATTCTCTATATACCTGGACAGGCCAAAGTCACCCAACTTTACACACTCCGGGGTGGCAACGAGGACATTTCTCACAGCGATGTCTCTATGACACACACAGAGAGAATTTTATAGAAATACATGTCTCTAATCTTTTACTCTTAATCCGTATATAGACAGAGTGAAGATAAAAATAAAAACTAACAGGAGCTGCATACCTGTGCACCATGTTCTTTCCCTGTAAGTAGACCAAAGCTTTGCAAATCTGCACGCTATACAGCACTAATGTGACATTAGTCAAAGTGTTCTTGTTTTGGGTCAGGTAGTTCCCGAGCTGAAAGACAGAACGAGCAGTATTTTAATATGTAGCCTCTGAAACACACTGAGACAGATGAGAGCACAGATCAAATAGAACAAGACATTACACACTCACTATCGCAATTTTGGCTTTTTGTAGCACTGATATCTCAAAACACTGCAATATGCAAATGAGATCTCAACCATTCCCAGCTCCACTGATTCTTGACTGTTTCAGTGGGTGTTTGGGATGGATGAAAGTGATCAAGTAAGACAACAAAAGCTAACTAATTTAGTCATAATAAGTCCATCTTTGACCGTGTGTTTGATTATTAAGTGCACTGCTACTGCAAATTACATCCCAATAGCAATGCGTAGCAATGTAATCACAGTAATAAACTTTTGTCCACGGCCCACTTTTACAGAATTAAAATGTTTTAAACCTTTTTGTACTGTTTATCTTAATTCTAAAGCATATTTTGTCATTTTAAAAAGAACTACACTTCACAATTACACTGAACACTTCCCAAAGCTTTCTATAGCTTCCGTTCCGCTTCAGCTCTATTTTGTCCACAAGACAAATAGCACTAAAACCCAGGCAAAGGTCCAAATGTTGCTTTTCCAGTTTAACAACAGATCTGCTTAACTAAACTTTGCCAATAACTGACCTTAACTACAAAAGCTGTAAAAATATTGCAAACTTCACATGGCTATTTTTCCAAGGACCTACTACATAGATGCACTTTTATAGTTACAGTCATAGTTACAGACTGTAGCCCATATGTGACTGCACATCTAATCAACCCGCACACCATCCATCAGTGGAATGGGACCACCATAGTACCACCACTGACCAGACACTACTTGGGTAGAGGAGCTGTCTCAAAGTAGCAGTAACATTGACATGGCACTGTGTAACTGTTCCAGGCTCAGCGGTGGTACACACCTCAGCATGATTGTATCCTTAGGCTTACCAAGAAGATAAGTGTCCAATAATAAGGGTCTAATAAGGTGATTGCATTGTATGTGCAATTATGGATGGTATATTATGCCATGTACTGTTTCTATTCTTTTGAACAACCCATGTATGCTGTTCCCAATGTTTTCAACTTGGTCAGTCAGAATCTTACCGCTCCAATCAATTTTCTCAAGACAGATCTCACCCCCACGCGCCATAAACATGTGTTTTTATGACTCCCATAAATGTTTATAGACTGCCACTTTCTTAATTGAGTTTTCTAGATCAATTGGAGCTGTTATAGAAAGAACTGCAGTCAGCATATCATCAGCAAATACTGCTTCTTGAGCACTTGGATTGTATTGGTTTAGTTTAAAACACCTATAAAAATGCAAATGCACATACAATACTTGTTTCAGATTGAACGTATGGTGATGTACTGATGTACATATATTAGGGCTGGGCACGTTAACGTGTTATCATCACGTTAACACATTACTTTAAGCAATTATTTGATTTCTTTTTTTGGTTTTTTAAACCTTTTATTTTGAAAGTTCGGTGCTTTTTTTGGGCACCGAGCAGCTCTACGCATATATTATATATTCTGTGTCAATGACTCTACATCTCAGCTGGTTTTCGCGGGGCTCCGTGGTAATGGACAAAAGTAATGGGACGCCGGACCCCCTGGCTCTGCGTGAACAGAAGTATTGGGACACCTGACCATAAGACTTTAATGACACTGCCTTCAGATACATAGACTTTCACGTGGACTTGGTCCCCCTTTACAACTGCTATGCTCTGGACTCTGAGAGGACCTTGTTTTCTAAAACAAGCTAGATAAAACATGTTCAGGCAGCGGCAAATAGCTTTGGTTTTATATTTGATTTAATTATGTACATTTGTAAGCTTTACAGAAATATTTGAACTGCAACCCTGTAACTGTGTTAAAGGGACACTGCTGTTAAAAAGCACCTTATTTGTTTAAAGTGTTTGCAAACCAAATGTTAACGCATTTTTGTACATATAGATGTACTTCCAAAATAAAAGTGCACAATACACTACTTTTGAATTACTTATTTCATTTTGCATACAACAATGTGATTAACTGTGATTAATCACAGAAAACCATGCGATTAATCACAATTAAAATATTTAATCGTTGCCCAGCATTAATATATATGTATATATTGTATGTGCTTTTTTATTTACCTCCCCATATTTGTAGAGTTCCATGATGATCCACACTGGGTTTTCCTCTATGATTCCAATTAGACTCACTATATGAGGGTGGTCCAGGGTTTTCATGATTACTAAGAGCCCAGAGAGAAAAAGAAATGCCAAATGTTAATGAGAGTGCAAAAATCTTTAGTTAGCACATTCAAAAAGCTAACATAGACTGAGACTCTAAATGGCTTTTATTATTGTTTTCAGTATTTCCTTTCAAATGAATCTGTTCTGGTACCTGCTTCACTCATGAACTTCTCCATGACATCAGGTGAGCAATCTTTACAGGTTTTGACAGCTACATTGATCCTCTCCCCATTCTAAGAAAACATGTAAAGTTCTTTTATTATTTTATTAAATACTATTCTTGTATGTACAGTCTTTTTGCAGAAATTGTTTGTGGAAAATGTTTACGCTCTACAGAATGTAAATGTAATTTATTATAGAACTATGCAATTAATTATAGAGCTGCATATTAATTGTGCAGGTAAATAACATACTACAAAATAACGGACTGTAGACTGTAGGAGTGACACACAGAACAGGCAAAAATACTCACCGCTTTTTTATAAACTCCTTCATACACCTCACCAAAGAATCCTGCCCCCAAAACCCGGCCCAGGACGATGGCACTCCTAGGGACGCCAAATTTCACTGCTAAACATAAGACATGAGACCTCTACTGTCTTTAAATGAATAAAGCAGCTATGATTTTAACAAATGACTGAAGCACTTCTCCACTTGAATAAATCCCCTTACGTACCAGGAGGTGGTGGCTTTTCGTCCATAATTTCACAGTATATATCAGAGTCTGAAAAGATGCAAACATTAAAGTGAAATTCTGAGGTTATTATACATTTATGTTTTGTCATTTAGCAGACAGCGGATAGACCAGACCAAATGACGGCAGAGTATCGAACTCAGAGAAGTTCATTCCACCAATGAGGGGGTAAGGGAAGGGAAACTGACATGCTGGTGCGTAGTGCAGAACCAAGATACAAATATAGTGAGAAGCTTGGACCCTTAAAGCTTAGAATGTGAACTAGACATGTGATTATAAAACATGTCAATGAATGTCAATGAATTTTAAAATTGGCATAGTCATGAACCCTGTAGTTACGAAGAGGTCCACAGTCATGAAGAGGTACTTACTTATGCTCTGTCTTTCAGTGTCCTTCGAGGGTTCAGAGAGCTGACTGATACAAGAAGACCAGACAAGTCAATAAAAGAAGACAGCAAGTGTACTGCGCCCACATCTGTACATTGTATGCCACTTATTGTGTTGTTAGAAATCAAGTCTAATAAAACCCACTATGATCAACTATGAGCTGAAAGGAAAATGTAACCAATGTTACTGGGTCAGCTTACTTTGAGGGGATTGCAGGAAGAGAATTTCGGAACTCTCCACCTGAACAGACAGGCAAACTTTGTGTATTGTTTCTCATAATCGGTAGTTTCTAAAGGGTACTCAGCAGTACTATACAGTACTATATAGTTTGATTGTAAGGTAATGTTCCTTAGAGAAAGTATACAATATGGACAAAAGTACTGGGACACACTTGTTTTCAGGGTTTGAGCTAGGTCCCTTACTTCCAGTGAAGGACTTAACCTTAATGCTTCACACCAGGATATTTTGGACAACACCATGTTTACAACTTTGTGGACACAGTTTGGGGAAGAACCTTTTCTATTCCAGCCCGACTGTGCCCCAGTGCACAGAGCGAGTTTCATAAAGACATGGTTGGATGAGCTCAGTGTTGACCTCAACGGCATCCAACACCTTTGGGATGAACTGGAACCGATATTGCGAGCCAGGCCTTCTAATCCAACATCAGTACCTGACCTCATACATGTTCTAAAGAATGAATGGGCACAAATTCCTACAAAAACTCCAAAAACTTGTAGAAAGCCTTCCAAGAAGAGTGGAAGCTATGTATTTGAACGCAAAGTCATTTAAGTCTCTGTCAGTATATTGGTCTGACATCCCAATACTTTTGTCCATATATTTTTGTAACTTAAAAGAGATCTAGATAAAGAAAGGGAACTTATATCCTACCTTTATTCGGCCAGGATATAAGTGATGAATCTGTGTTGTTCTCCAGCCGGCAGTAGCCATCAATCAAGTCAGCCATGTTTTCTGCCATTGCCAGAGAAGGCACATTGACAGAGAGAGGCTAAATTGTGCAAACAAGCAAGATACAACTGTTAGGGGAGAGAACAGTGCTATTTTACGAAACAGTCTTTGCAACTTGGAACCAGTGTGTAAAGCTCACCTGTTTGGCTCCTTTGATGTCGACGTTTAAGAGAGCTTTGCCATCACTTTGCGAAGTTGTCTTGATACTTCGGATCTGTTTAAATTCTGCCAGGCAGACCATCTGGAAATAAAAACAAAAAAGTTGAAAACAGAGTTGGCAACTTCAGGGCCCTTCTTTAGAGTTACTGCAAGGACAACTCAAATGCTTTCAGTACGGCATTCAATAGTTTTCTTGCATGCTGTTACAATACTCAGCCCTAGTTCTGTGGCACCTGGGACATTGTTCTCAACTCCCACTTAGGCCCTAATAACTGTGTAACTTCAGTGAAAGAAAGTGAAAGTGACCATTCTGTCATACGTGAACACACCACAGCACACAGTGTGAACAGAATGAAATTCTTCCTCTATATTTAACCCATTCACCAAGTGAAGCAGCAGGCAGCAAGGAACACAGCGCCCGGGTCTCGGGAATCGAGTCGTTGTCTAAAGCTAATTTCTCAGTCACTGTGTTAAAAAGCTCTTACCGATAAGTCTGATGGCGTGCGCTGCCGAATCCCTTTTGCACCAATGACTAAATCCACTGCTACACTCCAACCTTGCTAATAAGAAAATAAGTGGCATCTCTACATCATCAGTACAAATGGAATTCTTAAGCATGAATATAAAAAACAAAACAATTCACAAAAAAAACAAAAAGTTCATTATAATATTACTGCACATTTCAACCAGCATCCCTGCAGTTTAGCTCCTAACTCACCACCAGTTCACAGGCAAAAACCTCTTCATTAAAGTTGATGAACTCCCCAAAGGTCTTAAAGAACCTGAGAATACACTCATCCTCTTTAAGGGTGCCATACTCATGAAAGGTCTGCTGGATCATCTTCCTCAGCTGCTTGGGCTGGGGACCAAAAAGACAAAAAAAAAACTTTTAATGGTCAATGTTCTTCTGCACAAAAATCCTTTCATATTTTGCATGTGTGAGGACCTAACGTAATACCTAATGGGCCCATAATAAAGAAGTCATGAAGTTGATGCTTTACCTTGTTACCATCTATCATTTTCTGTGGGAAGAAAAGGTTCAGACCAACTTCTTTCCTGGAAGAAAGGATTATATAGTCCCATAATGGCCTTTAGCTCTCGCATAAATGATTGGGAATATATTTTCGTGTTGAATTACTGTTACATGATGAATTACTCATAAGAACAAATGATACCCTAAGGTAATGAGCATACATAAAAAGAGATGAACAGACTTACTCTAACAGCTCAAAATTGGATTTCTTCTCAAGACCTTTGGCATTCATGTCTTTGTAAAACCTCCTGTAAGACAGGCAAAACATAAACAACCTTCAAAAAGGAGCAAACGTTCTTTTTTTTATGCCCGAATCTAAGAAACATCTACGCTAATGGAAAATTACAATTTTGTGTGTTATGTGAATGCTAAATCATAGTCCTACCTGATCTCCAGACAGCCCAGCTGCAGTGCCATGCCCTCACTGACTTTACTGGCATAATGTTGCATGTAGTCACTGCGAACCTTTGCCATGCCAAACACAACCATAAAAAACACAAGAACGTATAAAATCATACTGAAATGTTTAAACACTAAATGACATGCTTTGCTGATATTCCAAGGGAAATAAGTTCACATCTATTAGGAATATATTTAAATATACTACAAAATATACTACAACATTTTTATGAGTTGAAGTTGGGAAAAAAAGTGCATCTGTTGCATAGGCCACACATAATTTTTTTTTTTCAGTAAAAGATCCCTAACTGTTAATTAAAGAGTGCTATCCGTTCACAAAATGTTCTCAATGTCACTTAGAAAAGCAACAAAATGTAATATGACCACGGGTGCCCAAACCTTTACATATGACTGAAGACAACTAGAACAATCAGCGTGAGAAAAAAACATATGTTAGGGAGGTTTGGGTATACCTGATGATAGAGATACAACAGGGAAGTCCTGTCCTCTTTAAACTTCTCCAAGTAATTAACTGGGATGTAGCGAATTCTCAGGTCATATCTGGAATTCAGAAATTAGTACACAGTACAGTTCACAAATTAGTACAGTTCACAAATGTCATTTTGTAACAATAATAAGAGGCATTCTACTGTACTACTTTTTTCCTCGGGTTAAAACTGTATGTATCACTTAGTTTCTTCTCTCCCTCTGTTGATCAGTGTTTTCTTGTTTGGTGCCACACATGGGGGAGTGTTGCTTGTATGCATAAAATATGAATATCTACACTTCTTAGTTTATACTAGAGTTTCTCATTCTCATCTGATACAGTTCTTATTTTTGGTTAATCTACCATTTTGGACCACCATTAACAAATAAAAAGTAAAACTGATCTGAATTAGGTTGTGAATGTGTGCACACTCACTCAGAGACTACTTCAGTGCTTCCAACAATAATAGTAGCATGGCGCTTCTTAACGTAGAGATAGAAAACAGAGCAGGACACAAATAGCTTCACATGCTTTTACTATGTTCACAGGCACAGAGATGTGAAACCATCTTAATGGCTTAAAGGGGATGCTGCCATGTATCTCTGAACGTATCACCAGCAAGGTGTAGAGTATGATAAGGTTATGTTAAACTGTACCATTTTTACACCGTTCCTTTTCCACTGACAACATGGTTTGCAGTGTCCCTCACCTCCACTCTGCCTCCACGTGAAGTCTCTCGTAGCGCTGCTCCACATCTCCTATAGTCAGGTCTGGGTGAAGCCAGTAGTGCTCCTCAGACTTCAGGTGTTTGAGCCTCAAGCCAAAGCAGCCTGCATTCTGCACATTAGGGCCCAAACGTCCACTAATCAGGATGGACTGGATGATGGCCTGATGATGGTCAGACAAAAAAGTAGAGAGAGTGAAATGTAGTAAGACGTTACTACATCATAATTACAAATATTTAACATGTGTATCTATCCCATTGAAACAAGCCAAGCATTTCAGTCAAAATTGTGCATTCTAACATTTGATCAATTCTAAAAGTGCTTGTAAGTAGAACAGCTTTATTTTGATTTGGTTTTCACAAATCATAGTAACTAAATAAGAATAAAAACTGAACATAAGCTGTGGTGGGCTGGTGCCCCACCCAGGGTGAGTCCCTGTCTCGCGCCTGTAGGCCCCAGGATAAGCTCCGGTTACCCACAACCCTAGTGAGGATACAGAAATGATCGGAATCGAAGGTTAAAACTGCTTTCCAATCAGATTAAAAACTGCTGTTTAAACGGTTAAACTAAGTTTGTAACATTGCTAAAACAACAGTATCCCCTTATATTTCACTTATGCATCTAGGAACCTGCAGAAAGTGTTCCTTGCACACTTCATCACCCTTACCCTGATCTGCCAGGAACTGTCACACTTGACAAGTTTGAAGTTCTTTAGGTTGTTGCTGCTGCTGAAGCACACTTTGAGGATCTTCACAGCTCCACCATCTCCAGCAAAGCCAAACACTGGGCTCTTTGGCCCATCAGCACCCGGGCTGGGCAACTTCCAGGACAGCGTGGTGGTATCACCTGACATTTTCAAAACTTCTTACAGCAAGAAGCACACCATCACACCTTCTTCAGGCCTGTGGAGAACATTAACTCGGTAAGAAGTGATAAGAATTGTTAGGCTTTTGTGGTTTGTGTCCTTTGCAGTGCAAATAAAACTCTGCATAACTGAATGAACAAACTACATTTCTGGATGCGAAGAGTCAAATTCTAAAAACATTTTTAAAAGGAACCATGACTGGGAGAACATGAAAAATGAATGATGTGCAGCAACAGCTTGCCTGTGCTAACAGAAAAAGAGGAAAAAGCTCCAATATCGTTTTTGCTGAAACTGGCATTTCAGGGTTGATCTAAAATATTTTTGTGGCCTGCACTTACTTTAAGTTGAAGGAGAAACTCTTTATAAACCTAAGCTGTTTTCTTCTGCTGCCACACGTACAGTGACATACAGTGCAGTAGTATCACACACCATTTTAGACTGTGATTGCTTTATTCACCTGGCAGGACTGACCAGGTTTAGTGCTGTCCATAAAAGACTTCTCATTCCTTTTTCTTCTTTTTAACTTTAGGGATATTTTTATCTTTATATTGTGCTGTATCTGCCGGCCATAACAACTTAAGGTTTCCTCATGTGCAACTACTCAATATCATCTACCCAAGGTATGTTGCACATCTGACACAGCTCTGATGGCCATATATAGTTGGTGTAATGCAGTGGGTAACATGCATCATAACATCCACATAGGTGTGGTTTGATTCCATCCCTGAAAGACAAACCACACTTAAGGCCATGTCCACACGTACACGGGTATTTCTGAAAATGGAGATTTTCCGTTCCGTTTTTTTAAAAATCGCGTCCACACTAGCACGTTTTCAAAAATATCTCCGTCCACACACAATCGCAAAAAACGCTATCAAGAGCATGCCAAGGCAGCAGGTGGCGATAAACCGTATAGCATTGGTGACCAATCAGAAGCCTTGGAGGGGGAGCGTCATTACCTGTTTCTGGTAGACAAACAACCACCAGCCACTGTTCCGACCGGGGGGTTATTCCATGAAACAGGATTAAGGGCAAGTCTGGCTTACTTTCCCTTGAAATAAGACAGACTTTTCCTTAATCCTGTTTCATGGAATACCCCCCAGGTCTCGTCCAAAACCGGTGCCGATGTTGGCGGTGGGCGCTGGGCAGAGACAGTGGCTGCATCCGAAATCGCATACTTCCCTACTATATAGTATGCGAAAACAGTATGCGAGGCGAATAGTATGTCGTAATTTAACATTTAAGGTAAACGTTAAATTACACGTTCATTGTGGTTAAATTACACTTGTGAAAAAATGCCCTCTGTAAAGGTAAAAAAATTACGCGCTGTTACAGCGGATGTAGTACGTCCGAATTCCATTCATACTGCCCTCATTCATATTATATAGAATGTACTGTTTTAATGGTAGAGCAGTACGTTCTAACTCAAATGTAGTACCTACTCAAGTAGTATGCGATTTCGGATGCAGCAAGTGTCTGTGTTGAATGTAATAGCATCCGAAGCTGACTCTGATGTCTCTGCCCTTCATACTGGATGGACAGTAACTCCACGCATGAGTATAAACATACCAACACTTCTAACGCGGTTCAGAGCAGTGTTTTGTGGACATCAGGCATTTTAGATGACAACCAAGGCGCATACGATGAGTGGCACACAGTTGAACTCTTCATTAAATCTTCGTTTTTCTTGTGCACACGTGAACGCAGAAACGGCGTTTTCAAAAATCGTCACTTTGGCCGGAGTTTTCAAAAACTAAGTTTTCACTGACCCAAAACGCAGATTACGTGTGGACGAAAGGCCAAAACACAGAAAAACCTTTTTCAGAAATACCCATGTACATGTGGACAGGGCCTAAGACTCCCATAAGACTCCTTAGGCAAGATTCCTACACTGACCAACATTTTTTATACACAACAAGAAAAAAAGTGTCTCACAATAAAAGACTATTACACTGGAAATAAATAAATACAGTTATCCCCCGCTTTTGACGACAGGGGAGAGGGGGGTACATTCCAAGAGCACCCGAGTACAGTGAAAAACTGCGTTGTGTTTTGGAAAAAAAAAAGCCTAAAATACCTATTTTTATAGTGTAAACCCTGAATATGCTCCCGGAACACTTTAATTTAATTGTTAACTCAGTTTAATGCATTACCCTTAAAGAAAATGTAAAGGTCTTTTAATTTAAAGGTCATTAGATATGCAACTCGGAATGTCACTGGACAAAAGTATCGGAGCACCGCGGCGAGGTGAACGGTTTTTGGGAAATAACTCCTGATCTACTCGCGCTAAAAATACAAATGAGTTGGGAAGGTCTCCTGGAGTTCAATTGAACTGTGGAGTTTGAAGTGTCTCAGTTTTTCGAAAAAACCTGCTTTCAGGTCGGTATATTCAGCAACATATTTTAACTTTATATGTTATTTTATTAACTTTATAAGGTTATTTACACAGCATTCAGGTTTACAAGTCTTAATAGCCAGGATTCCTTTTGGGAAACTGTCAATAGTACAGCTGAATCAATGTAAACTGTCAATTTTTTTTCTGAGAAAAGGCTGAGAAACATGAGTAAATTGGGCAGATCTGCTGGTAATCTTGCTTTCAGAAACTTTTACTGTGCACAAAAAAGTTTCACAAACATTTTACTGTGGGACCTAGTGTCATTCGGCTGGCTGCGCTCACTGCCTGTTTCTAAGTTGAAGGTCTCACCCAACAATAATCTCCCTTCATCAAACACACTTGGATACCTGTATGAATGCCTGCCTTGTTTTGCAATCACGGAGGGAGGGAGTGTGATTGTGATTTGAAAAGATGGTACCCTCAAGAATCAAAGGTACCAGTTATTCTCTCAATCCAGGCAATAAAAATATTATCATAGAAATATATCAGTATCAGTAGAGGATCCCACTAGCTGACCAGACCCCACAAAGGAAGATTATGTCAAATATTTATATGTACTATAAGAAACTGATGACAAACGTACCCTATATTTTATATATTATAGTGGAATTTTGTGATAGGACACATAAAACAGGACCTAAAAAACTGTCAGTCCAGACTGAGGAGATCATTTGTGGAGAGCAGTACTGGTCAGTGTTTACTTTGTGCCAATGTGAGACCTTCTCAGATTGGGGAATGTAGAGATGTGCACTGTTGCGAAGGAATGTGTGTTTCTTTATGTGTATCTCGTACCGCCTTGCTGTTTTTCTTGCCCTGAGGCAGCGAATTCCTCCCTAGGACTGAGGCTAAATGTGCTCGATTACTCATTGTAGCATGTTGCCATCCCACACATTTTGCAATGAGATTAAATGTATCAACAATAATAGCTTGGATATTCACTGTTAGACTGATTGATAGTCACAAATCTTTGATTCTCTTTGAAATGACACCATTTATAACAAGAACATGGCTAAGGTAGATTACTTTAAATAAGGAACATAAGCCCTGATGACTCACGTTTATGTTGTAAACAGAGAGGGTGGACAAAATAACAAAAGAGACATGGTTGGATCTTTTCTCCAAAAACACACTGAAGGTCTTGCTCTTCCTGAGGCTTGTAAACGGTTAAAGCAGTAAAGGTAACATGTGGGTGAGGTCTGACCTCCAGAAGTCATCATTTTTTACAAGTACACACCAGTGCCAAGCTGAGGGGCACAGTCACTGTAAATGAAAGACGAAATGAAAGAAGAAACCACCAAACAGCTGGATGCTATCTAGCATCCGCTTATCAAGGAAAACTCAAGCTTCTGCACACCGTGAGATGACGAAATAACAAGCAATTACCTTATTTTGCTGTTTCTCGAGCTTTAGGTGAGAGCTAAAATAGCACCAGTGATGCAACTCAGCTGACCGTGCCTTTCTGCTCTACAATATATTCCGACTCTAAATTCAGACATACAGTATTTCATGACTTTGAGGTTCTCATTCATTTATCTACACTTTTCTACACAGCCCTTGTATAGTAAAACCTTTTATAAATCTTAAGCTTGAAAACTGAAATATGCAACTGACTAAAGTATTCAAACAAACAAACTGCAACTAGATTAAAATATAGTCTAGCTTAAAATATGGTACTGTTATGGCTTTAAGTGGTTCTTATGCAGAAGGGCAATGGTAAGATAAGAAGAAAAAAACAGACAGAAATCGCAAAATATTGTATGTTAGACTGTCAAGCTAGCACTTGTGGAAACAGAGCTTAAATGAGATCTTTATCAGGTTATAGCTGCTGGCACATATCTTTTTTTAACCACACTGAAGCACAGAGGCCTTGGAAACAATTCACAAGGCCTTTGCACAGGCAACACAGCTGTTTGTGTAATCTCATTTTCCAAACGACCAGAAGACTGTGTTATTCTAAGGGATAATATTCTAGAGAATCCTGAAAGGGGGGTTAAGGTTCTATTATTTAAGAGGCATATAAAGAAAATCAGGAGTTTTACCCCTTAATCAGCCTTAATCTGTGCACTTTTACCCTTCATTTTCCTTAATTTTCTGTATGAAATTAAGCTCAAAATTAGTGTCATTTTAAGGGGTAAAATTAAGGCGTTTGATTTCACAGTGTTTCCTAAGTTTAATAAACCCTAATGTTGTAATTTGGAATATGGCTTCCCAGCTGAATGCATCATAATGATAATGCTAATGTAGTTGTAGAGCTAACTGTGGCGGGAGGGGGTTTAAAGACCCCTTAAATCAGGTCTGGGTGCCTCTGCTTTTTGACAACAGGTGTCCTAAAAGTACAACATCAAATCAAATAAGTAACTACAAGTGCGTAAAGGTGGATAAGAGTGAACTCAGTGCAGAAAGTGTTGAGAACAGGCCCTCGACATGACTAGACTGAGGTAGGGGCAGGAATGCGTAATCTCAGGACGGTGCCTGTGCAGACTTGTCTAGACTCGACCTCCAAGGCAAAATAATGTCAAACGTCAATGCCCAAAACTTTATTTTTGGGCATTGAAAGAACAAAAACTAAAGACGGCATCGCGTAAGCTGGGAAAGTCCAGAATCTATGTAGCATACGCGAGAAGAGCACTTTTTTTTAAGTGTTTCAGAGTCTGAAGCAGACATCGTTTGAGCAAAAATGTGTAGGAGTTTTACAAAAACACCAAAGAGCTGCTGAACACTATTAGTCTTCTCGATCACTGACCTTGCAGAGTGGCCGCTCCAGACAGGTTCATAGCCGTGGAAAAAGCTGCACTCCTCAGTTCCTCAGCTCTTCAGGTAGATGGAGGTGCGTTAAGCCACTCCTTCACTCCACTCGCCCTTCGTACTTCCTAGTTCCTTCATTCTGAAGACCTGCTGCAGCTTTATGGGGTGGAGAAGAGAGGCCAGGGCCTATTGATCTACACTCAGTATGGGTTGGAATGTCTTTAAGAAGTTTCAAGGCTCGTTTCAGCTATACAGCCTGGTTATTCTGATTGCTGAACACACAGTAATTCAGGTAACAGTTTACACAGCAGGTGAAAACCATGTCACTGCAGCTGCAGGCAGACAGATGGAGAGATAGATCCACTGCTTCAAAAACATGCAATTATTATAAAGTTCGGCAAGACTGCCATCTAGTGGAGCAGACCTCAGTTCTATTGGTTTCTTCGTCATGTGCTGGTCTACATATGTCTATAATAACAACAACAACAACAACAACAACAATAATAATAATAATAATAATAATAATGCTGTTGTTGTTATTTTATTATTACTGCTAACTGCTATTCCAGTTTTCAGCAGTTTTTAATTGGGTTTGATATCTAGTGATGACAAGACTGGGGTTGTTATGTAGACAAGGTGATTCATAGCCAAGTATTACAAAATTACTGATGCATGCTACTAACCTGCTCTGCTTGGTGAACTTTTTTAGATTTCTTTCCGTGACCATACCACATAAAACTACTGAAAAAAAACTAATTCGCAAAACGTTTTAATCTTTTAACCTTAGGAATGTTGACATGTGATGTGTTAAAACAGGGTAATGTGAAATTCAGTCATGAAATTCATGATGGCACTTTGCACTGGCCTGCTATCAGAATCAGAGTCAGAACACTTTATTGATCCCGGAGGAAGTTACTTATGTTCGGACTGCACTTCTCCACAGTGACAGAGACGAGAACCATATAATACTCTCCAAATAAATCCAATAAAACCTCTGGAGAAAATACTCAGTATGAAATACACTATGCAATATACACAAATGCTGGGGTATTAATACTATAGATAAGTACTTACAGATATTAATTATTAATAACTGGTGGATAGGTGTATGTTATTGCACATAAGATAAGAAGTATTAAAACTGACATAAGCAGTGCTATTTCACATGGTAAGACTATTGCACATAATAATAAAAAAGTAATGTGGCCCCTTATAGTCACGCGTGAAGACACCACAGCACGACACAGTGTAAAATATTTTCTCTGCATTAAACCCATTCACCAAGTGAAGCAGGGGGCTGCCACCGATTAATGGTGCCTGGGGAGGAGTGTGAGGGTGGTCCCTTGCTCAAGGGTACCTCAGTGATGACACTGGCAATCCTGGGAATTGAACTCACAGCCTTCTGATCTCATGGCAAACTCCCTATCTACTAGACCACCAGCTGCCCCGTAAGTCATTGCACATAATGATTTAGCACCCAATAGGAAAACTGCACATGATACTGCACTTGGAAAGAATATTGCACATAATAAAAAGATATTGCACATAATGATTGGGTTTTAGCACTCGAAAAGGGGTTAAAACAATGAATCACTTAAATGCTGCAGGATTGATATCAGAAAAGCCTTATTCACTGCACTCACAGGTCATTTCAGTGTAGTGACTTTGACTCATTCCATTAAATAGGAATATGGTAAAATACACCACACACTGTGTAATAACACAAGCTTCTTCTTTAATATGGATTTTGATACAGCAATAATCAGATTCATTGTGCCATGATGCACAATACTGTTAGTTTTCCGGTTACAAATGCGTGGAATGCATGAGTTAAGATAATTTAATTAAGGAGTCAATTCAGTGCGAGCACCTCTTTAACACTGTTGATTCTGCTGTGTCATGTTACACACACACACACACACACACACACACACACACCATCTGTGTAATACTGCATGTCAATAATGTCACAGTCAGGACTATGAACTGATGGACCTTGTGACAGTTCCTGCCTGTGACCACTGGGGGTCGCATCGACTCCA
>JBBJLR010000160.1:8519274-8530707 GCA_037577145.1 Brachypetersius gabonensis | reverse complement strand
TAATCAGCTACACATAATTTGCCCAGGTATATTTAAATTTTTGGATATGACTACACATGACTGCCCCGGTCAGATATGTAACTACTCTTGTTGGCACAGTATCACATATTGCTTCCTCAACTGCTAGAACTAGAACTTCTGCTTCATCTTCCACCCAGGCCCTTATGCATCCTGAATGGTTGTGTGTGCATGAAAGTCGCAGCAAAACGCTGCTTTGGCAGGCAAACATCATTCTCATTGGCATCAAGTTTTGTACAGGTCAAAAATGCAGCATGCAGTCAAATGCCTGGAGCCTCCTTGGACCATGATGGCTTTACGTACCACTCCAGTGTGCATCAGGGACATAGAGGCAGCCTCTATCCCGGCCCATCTCAGTAAAGTAGTGAAACCCAAGCTGGCCATCACAAACTCTACTTTATCTCTGGAACGCCAAAGTCCTCGCAGTGAAACAATTCCACTGGCTAATGCAATCTTTTTGTAACACTATTAGATCTGTAAGCATCTAGTTATCTCAATGTGCATGAAGTCTCCATTTCTATACATGTTATTTTCCCTGCGTTCCTCTCTGTTGGGTTCTATAGAGGGAACAATGAACTAAAATGAAACGCACAAGGGAAAAAGGAGCCAAAAGAATGCACTGAGGTTAATTTAGCATTTTTTCCTACCTGAATAGAAATCATTATCCTACATATATTATTAATTACAGAAAGTGCCTTGGGAGTCTGATATAATTAGTGATTAGGTTTACAAGTCCAGCAAAATATACTTTCAAGTACTTAAATGAGCAATCATGTACTTTTGATGGTGTGCAATTGTTGGAAAACATTCTTGAAGCCTTACTAAACTGAAACATAAAATGGGACACATTTGGTGGAAACATCTGGTGATGACAGTAAACCCACTAAACTGGGCATTTCTGGAGTTTTTATCATTGCTACTGACCACAGGCTTGGTCACAAGATGCACTGGGGAAATAAAATTTTTTTAAATGTGCTGTTGGGTTTAGTAAAAATTTCATATGAATGGATTTAATAGTTATCTACTTATGCATTTTCATTTCTTTATACTAGAAAATAATTGTGTAATGTACATGTTAAACAAGCCGACAGCTTCAACTGGAAGGTTATTGCTTGCCATTGTTAAGGCCAGGAAATGTCTTATTTAATATTCTCGCATTTTACAGGAAAAATAATATATCTTTTTAACTGATGCATGGTTCAAGGTTTTTGACCACTTGGCTGATCTTTTGCAGTGCTCATGATCCAAACAGGATCCTCAGTGTGCAAAAATCATTGGGGCGGTGGATCGTTCTTAGCGCAGACATGGTATGTTATTGTTTGTGCTGCACTGATTGGATCTCACACAGCACTGCTGCTTGGGCTTTTAAACAAAATGTCAACTTACTCTGTACTTCATTAGACACATCTAACCTGCTCCAGCTAGCAGATGTAAAGTTATTTATGATCGTTCATCTCATCCTCTAGAGAGAGTGGTCAGTTTCTGGCCACAGGATATTTAATTGCTGGACTACTTTCAGCCCAGCAGTTTCACTGAGGTGTTTAAAAACTCCAGTGTGCGCCATTCTGTGCAGCACAAGCACACACACACACACACACACACACACACACAAACTCTTTTAAATATAATCTGAAACTCTCCTTAGGGTCTGTAGCTGCTTCACCAAACATAAATATGGAGTTCAAATTATTTTAAGCTTCATTAGACCAGAGGGAAAAATTATGTAATGTTTATGTAAAGTTTACACAAAGTCAGTTGAGGCACAAGAGCAGTAGTAATAGGAAAATCATAATAATGGATAACATGTTAAATGATAAAATTTTCAAATTTGTCTCTAGCCACCATGTGTAGAGTAGATGCCCTTAAATATCATGCGTAAACAATACTGTTCATGCTAATGCTAAGATAAAAGTGGGAATGTTCATGCTTCTAAGACTGCCATGAGATGTTCTTCAAAATGCAGCCCGTACTAAATGTTAGGGATGTTCATTTGTTTAGGTGATATGAGGTAAATGAATGCTTCCTATCCCTATCATGCCATCCAGCATGCATTAATATCATACTTAAGCATTTTACCCACCAACCAACAGTTCCCAGCGTCAAATTCTAATGGTAAATCGGCCCTGAAAATTATGCTTTTGGGGAAAAAAGAAGACTGAGAAAAAAAATTAAAAAGAATGAAAACCGTTGAAGCTACATACAGGTAGCCACATGTATTAGAAGCTTACATGTATAAGAAGTAAAAGACACAATTTCGCTTTAAAATCTCCAATTCTAGTCTGCATGCTGTGGTTTGTATGGTTTTGGAAACACATATCAATAAAGACATCAGGATATGTGGTGGAAAAAAGGGAGTGGAGAGACTAGTGCCAGCCTTAGCTAGGTCAGTCTGCAGAGGTGCTTTGTTCAAGAAGCGCCACGAAAGTACCAAACTAGGCCTTCAATACAGCTACAGAGCTCCTGTGTGCAGGGTACAGTGCATCTGCTCTTAAAAATAAATGCCCTGAAATATCAGTCAGTAAAGGCGCCTGGGGCCAGTATAAAAAATCGTGTCTCTAAATTGTTTTGCATGCAGTCGACTGCATAAATATACAAGCAACCACTATTCTTAGAGTAGACTTCATTGGCAGGCCAGATTCCAGCTGGACATGCATCTATTTACAACAGAAACTATTCTTCTCTCCTTCAAGTGTTTCCTCATCCACTGCCAAGTGAAAACGAGTTGTAATAAATAAACCCACCAACTTATATCCTATAAATAAATGTTCTCACTTAATTCAATAGCAACCATCATCTCTCTCTGCATCAGGGGTGACAGGCCTTGAGACGGTGAAGATGTCCTGGCATTTGAGTTTGCTTTTGGAGGTTGGTGTCTGTGAGGATGAGCTAGGTCTCCTCTTCTCAGAAAGCAGTCTCAGAATCTCGCCCACTTGGGCTTCCAGTACAGACAGGCGACCACTCAGTGTCTGGATGTCCCCTTTCAGCTCCATCTTAGCCTCCTGCAAGGTGTTCTGCAGGTCAGCCTGCTCAGGAACAGGCTGGAATGGAAGACCTCGTGGAGGCAGGACACCTACTCCAGGACAGGTCTGGTCAAAGGGACTCCGTTCAAATGGGCTGCGTTCAAATGGGCTCCGCTCCATTGGACTACGTTCCATGGGGCTGCGAGAGTCCCCAGCCCTGTCAATGCGTAAGTCACTTTTGGTGATACCACTGTCACAAGAATCAGTCTTATGTAGGGCACTTTTCTCATCTGCCCCATCACCACCTTCATTGCCATTGCTGTCCGAACCTTCTGCTCCAACAGGAACTCCCTTCTCAGCCTCCTGGTTCTTGACATCCTCTGATAGCTGCTCTGGGGGCTGGGAAACATCCCCCCACTCCTCCTGCCGATCTGTATCAGATGGAGGAGTGGGGGAGGCTCCAGTTCCAGCGTTCCTGAGACGCAGCCAGCCCCGTCCTCCCCCAGATGCCCTAGGGCGGACTGGACTGGTGACCTTTAGGCAGTTCTGGTCCCCTACGCTCAGGCTGGGCTTCAGTTCTAAAGCCTCGTGGCCATCCCTCAGACCAGAGTCTTCTCTTTGAATGTAAGCCATAGAGCTCTGGACTGGAGTTATCTGTGAGACAGTCACAACGCTGGGGCTACCATTCCCACCTGAACCAGGGGCCCCATTTTGGATAGGGGGTCCATGCTGATGTTGCAGTGCATGATGCACCTGGTATTGGGGCTGAGGATGATGATGATGGAGGTGCTGCTGATGGTGCTGATGAGACAGTGGTTGGAGCTGGTGCTCCATCTGAAACTGGTTTCTCTCCAAATCTGGCTGTAAGGACCCTTGAGTTCTCATCTCCTTCTGCTGCTTGAACTTCTGGAAGAGTTTGCGGACCGGATGATCCACAGGAATGGAGAGCGTCACCTCGTTCTTCTGATGCCTCCTTTCCTCCTCCTCCTTCCTCACATCCGCAATTTTGCGAAACACAATCTGCGAAAGAGGCAATAATTTACAAAGTGAGAATTACGTACCACACAGCTTTATTGAGTATTCTTTTTTTTTTTACTTCATCTTTTGGATTCTGTGAATAAATTAAAGTGAATTAGTACACTCTGCTCAAGAGCATAATTGTGTGTATGCGTGGAGGAGGTTAATTTCCAGACTGACCAAACGAGGCAACTGTGAGAATGTTGCTGAAAGTATTTATAAATATTTATAAAGCACCAGTCATCAGTGGTGAATCGTTTCTTCTACACACCTTTGTTGAATATGACTGTTAATGAGCCATTAAGCTCATTAGAGATTGGAGGGCACAGCTGAGAGGAGCAGGTTCATCCGGCAGTACCCTCAGTAATGCTCAGCCTGTCATCATGAAAGAAACACTCACCTGGTGGCAGCTGTAGTAATTGTGTATATTCAAATAATAACCCATTTATTGTTTCATTTATGTGCACAGTTAGCACAGCATGAGGAAACACCCCCGTGATTTCTATGGAATCCATTCTGTTACACAGCCTTTTTCTCAGTCATTGAGAACCCTCCCTGGAGTCGTGCAGTCATTGCCGTTGTTAAAGATTTATTGTTTATGTGCAAGCTTAGGCAGAGAGCTGGGGTCAAGTGGCACTTAAGAAGACTGAGGGAGAAAAGCCCACAGTTCAGACAGGGTTTACTAGAGGGGGGCTCAGTATTGAGCTGCAGCAAACAGGCCTGGAGTTCTGCCAAATGGAAATGCGGTTTATGCTCACAACCCACAACAGGCAGCACTGTCAAACTTTTAAGTGCTTAAACCGCCAATAGCTAACGAGCAACACGCTCTCCTTCAGTAAATAGGCAGCCTCGCAGCATTAGACTCTCTGAGGTCAGAGAAAGCGATGCAGCTTCTGGCAAGTCGAGCACTTCCCTCAGACGCAGACCACCACACCCTCCTCCTTCACCTCACCACCCTCTAACCTCCAGCTGTGGGGATGCTCACGACAGAATCTTTGATCGCATACGTTGTTAATTAGACAGCACTAATTAGCTGCCCAGGCCTTTCACCAGATGCCCTGAGGAGAACTGCATGGCCCAGCCTGACATACTATGGAAGACACTCACAGCACAGCTTGTTACATCTAATAAGGTCCCTATCTTACTATTTCAGAACCATCTGTGGTTGAGTCCTTGGTTGTTGTTTTTATGTCCCACCTCCCTCTTCTCCACTTATAAAAAACACCAAAAAACGGGTGAATATTTAATCTCTATTGCCTAAACCTAAAGAATGATATGCCTATAAAGGTGGTTTAAACACCTAAGGTTTTGAGTACTGATGAGTATTGATATCCCAACAAGAGGATATAGTGCTATACTGTGATCAGTCATTATAATGAAACCAATCATAGGTGTTAATTGCAATGGCACCTGTCAAGCACTGGGATATATTATGCAGCAAGTAAACAGTGGTGAAAGCAGGAAATGAGGAAATGTAAGAATCGAAATTACTTTGAAAATAGCCAAATTGTGATGGCTAGCATCTCCCAGATGGCAGGTCTAGGGTGTTTCCAGTGCGCAGTGATTAATCCTTACCAAAAGTGGATCAAGGAAGGACAAACAGTGAACTGATGACAGGGATTGTTAAAAAAAGTTTTGTGAATGTTCAGGAATGGCATGAGAAACATGACAGGTTTTAAAGCCACATTCCCAGATCTGATAGGAAACACCTTTTACTCCTTAGTCTATATGCCCTATATGGACTATATTTTTATAAAATTTACTGTTTTTAATTGATTTAACACTTGAATACAACCAAACAGTTTAGCTTCACCCATTCATGACCAAGTTATAAATGAAATCCAAACTGCTTCTTGAATGAGCAGCCATCAGAACAGAGGTAATATCTCACATATCTCACACTTTAAAATATATACCACTTACACTTTAAAAGTGTAAGTGGTATATAGAGGTTGACTTGTTCAGGTTGTTTCTCTACTTTCGCCTGGTGAGTGCTGGGTGAGGCTCCAGTGTCAATCATGACACACACAATCATGAATAAGCAGCTCATAAAATGAATGAATGAACCAATTTGTAAAATGTGTAAATGTATTACAATCAGGATAAAAGCAGAAAAATAAAATCGAATATAAGCCATTTAAAATGTTATTGCAAACCTATACAGAAAACAAGATATTTAAAATATTTTGAAAAGCCAGTTGTCCCCAAACTCTGGGCGGGCAGTGTATTTCACCTGTGGGGAAAGAAAAAGAGTGAATGAGTTAAAATTAGCAACGGCTCTATCTTCCTTCACTGTGTTTGTTTCTTAATCACTATCATGTGCCTCGTGAGATAACATCAGAGCAACCGTGCTGACTTCAAAAACATCATCTCCTCAGGGCAAGCTGCGGTCCGCAGTGGTAAAAATAGAGGCGAGTGTGTCATGTGACTCTTCGTTATCCCAGTGCGGTCTTCCAGCACCCTACAGTGCTGAGGTTGCGTGTCACTTCCCATCTTCCAGGAGGACTCCGGTAAATAATGAATCCAGCCCCACTCTGCCGCTTCCGATTATTTAAAAACAGCTTAGAACGGACCCAGTGAGATGCGAGTGACAGAGAAAGAGAGAGAGAGAGAGAGAGAGAGAGAGAGAGAGAGAGAGAGAGAGAGAGAGAGAGAAAGAGAGAGAGAGAGAGAGAGAGAGAGAGAGAGAGAGAGAGGTGGGAAAAGGGAAAATGAGACATTATAGAGAATAGAAAAGTAATGAGAGGAGTAAAGATGAGGTCTAAAAAGATCCGGAGACAACTGAATTAAAGAAAGTCCCAGAGAGAAGCCTCTGAGACACTAATTGCCGAATGAAAATAATCCACTATTTTCATACAGCCAGTAGTACTGGAGAAGCTTCCTTGCATTTCCATTGTAAATTAAAATGCAAATTGTAGACGAAGCTTCTGTTTGAAACGTTTGTGAAACACAAACTATAGTGCTTCTGTTCAGACTATAGGAACACTCCGGTGGTCAAAGAACATGCCACTAGAAATCCTAATATGAGGCACTCATAGTCCTTAATTGCCAGTGCTAGAGGCTGAATGAGTCTGATTTGAACACAGAATGCTGCAAAGGTAGCACATGAAATGCATCCATGTCTTTAGCTTGAAAACAACTTGAGAAAATGAGTTTTTCCATTAAGAGAACTGATAAAAAATAAAAAGCATTTTACAGAATCAAAAATTCCTTTCTCTCAATCAGTGCTAAAATATTTTTAATTATTGTTGTCATTACAAGATACAAGAAATTCTCCTGTTTGAGTTTAAGAAACCTGACCTCTATTCATATGAATTTTTAATACTAAAAGTATATATTTACAATGATCCGACCTTTCCTCCCTTCACAGGCAAGCACACTGAGAGAAAAACACTGACAAGGAGAAAAATGCACTACACTGACCATAAGAATATTTATTCTATACAGAAGTGTCGGTTGTTATTCAACTAGACGAGTGGCTTCGATTTTTTGATGACCCTTAAGGTCCGTAATGTCCCTGTGCTTGTTAAAACACCAGTTTTATATCGTCTCTAATCTTTATTACAAGTTTCGAGTTCAGATTTTTGCACTGGAGCAGCAACAGTGTAGGCTGCCAAAGCCTGTTCATGCAGGATTTATGGGCCCAAATCTTTACCTCTGGAGCACAAATAAAGCCCATCTATTATTCATGTGGACTGATTTAGCAACACAATTCAAACAGGCAGCGTGCATCTGTGCAAATGCCTAACATCTATTAGAATTTTTCACTCAATCCCTCAGCTTCCCTCTTTCCTACAGAGCAATGCACTGTTTGAATCAGTTACAACTAAATGGAGTGAGGTAGCCACATCCATTTACTTGTAAATGATGATAAACGCATATGAATTGCAAATTAAAGCTGCTTTTAAACTTATGAAAGTGCAGTACAACACTGTAAACATGTTGCAAAATGCGTTTGAAGGAGAGTGGAACCGGTGTGATGCATTTTTATTCTTCCTTATCATCCTAAAAACCAAATTAATAATCATGTTATTATAGAGGGAGGATAACAGACAACAATAAAAGTCATGAAGCTTTCAGCATGACTCCGCCTCATGACTGAAAATTAAGACAAACTAGCTCTTGAGCCTTTATCATACAATAATTCATTATTCCTCCTTTATTGATTGTGTTGGATTATGGAAATTACTGCAATGCCTGGCCAATCTAGTGGCAAAAAAAAGAAAGTAATGTGTCAACAATCCACACTGCTCCACTGGAGGAAAATGATTACATGCGACAAACCAGATAATTAAGGATTTGTAATGATCTCTGGGCATCCAGATGGAATTTGAAATGAGAGCCCATTTTTTCATTTGCACCCTCTGAAGCTCTTATTTCCACATTTAAGGGCTGATGTTTCTGTCCTTCAACAAATATGCGCCACCTAAGGGGGTAATTGGACAGGCATGCTGCGGATTTCAGTAGCTCATTATTAAGACTGTGACACAGCAGTAACCTTACACATCCAAGGAGTCAGGCGTGTTCAAAATGGCTTTAAATGATCTTGTAAAAATACAAAATGAGTGGTCATTTTAAAGTTTAGTTGCATTCAAATAACAAATATTTTTTAAAACCAAGGGCTGGGGGATTCAAAAGCTATTTTACAGACAGCACTTGAATTCAAGCTCATCTTTAATACCCTTCCGATATATATAACCTTATATTAGGAGCTACTATGAAGACCCTTTTAAAACTGTTACCTATTTTCTGGCAGAAATGATGTAAGAGAATATATGTCAGAGCAACTTCTTAAGTTTATGTTTGGTCACCTCACTTTAGTTCACTGATTCCATTTCCGAACCTCATCAAGGTGACACAGCCAGCTAGGAATTGCAGCTGGTGTTGAACTGACCAGTGCTTGAGAGAAAAGCCTTGAAAGAATGAGGCAAGTCATGCAAACACTACATTTCCAAAAACACGGCCAGACTGGTGCTGGTGATGCAACGTGGTCAACCAGACAAACAACCCTGGCCCACTCCCAGCCCGGAGCCACTGGGATAATGGGAAAAGCAATCTTCTGAATCAATCAACTGGAACCACAACTGAGAAATCCAGCACACTGAGAAACATGCAAAAATAAAGAGAACAAATATAATCTCTCAACACAGCAACATCTAAACATCTTAAATAGACAGAATCAACCATTAATCAGTTTGCATGATGAACTGATAAATAAGGAGTGCACACACATGCACAACTAACAGTAACAGAGTCACTAGGAGCACCTACAGAGATAAAAAAAAAAAAGTAGAGCATATGCACAAGCCAAAAAAAAAACAGTACAATGTAGCTCCAGAGGGGAAAAAGGCAACATGAATGATTCAGTAGAGGTGGTATGCCAGTAAAGAGTGTTCTCAGCTCATATCACTTGCCTTTATTCCTAATGGAGGGGTCTAACCGAACATTTGCCAAAAGTCTGTAGTTTCCTAGCTTTAAATGCCCTGTTACAGCCTGGATGGCACTCAAAGGCGACACAGTGAGACACCATTAGACTGGTTAGGGGTACAATGCACAATTTATTCCACATGTAGAAGATTTTTTTTAAAAATCCAGACAACTTATCTGCATGGGGTAGAGTAACATTTTTCATTTATATGTATGAAATGTCAGGACCGGGAAATAAACTAGTAGAAAGAAATCATTTTTGGTCAGCAGACCAGTTTAAAGAAGCAGCCCTACAGAAACAGTGAGCCTATTTTTAGTGCAGCATTTCCTCTTCGGTGCTCTTTCCACTTTCTGTAAACTGTGTCAAACTATTCTCTACTGTAGTGGAAAGAAACAGCTGGATCACAAAAACTGTTTACTTTTAAGGTTATATGTAGCATAGCATGAACAGTCAGCATCTGAGGCCTATATACGTACATCATGAAACTCATGATGTAAGTACTACTTGGTACTACTCCATTGAGATTTTGGATCGACGTCTGGCCATTTACTGTGAGGAAAGAATGGCACTCCCAATCCGTCAGCAACACCATTACTGGGCTAAAAGATGGGGAACAAGAGGATGCTGCAAGTTCCAGTGCCATCACAATGCAGTTTAGGTACAGCACAGTTCCTGTATGCCTATGGAAGAGTATCTTAAGAATGCAATCTAATCCTCACAGTAATGTTTCAGAACGAAGTGTAAATCATTCACTTAGTAGCAGAGGTTGTTACTGCAGTTAGCTCCTTGATTTAAGATTAAATCCTCCAAGAGGAAATCTTTGAACATATGGTGTATATTGCAAGGTGTAATTATAATCATGAAGCAATATAATGACAATATGGCATTTTGTCAATTAGTACAGTCCTTTATTACAGTGGAGTAATATATAACTATAAAATCTTAGGGAGAATTGTCATGTCGGGTGCTCTGGGAAGTGAGGTGAGGCGCAAGCAGGCAGGTTCCATTTGTTGGATGTTTATTACAAAGGACACAGACTCTACATACATAACTAAAACAGGTACGAGGACCTTAGAACACAAAAGCAAACTACATTTAGGAAACAGGAGGATCAGGGAAGGTGAGGATCAGGGTGAGGGTTGACCAGCCACTCGAATACAAAACAGAACTTAAATCCAAAACCCAACTCAAATATGAACCAATAGTAAAACACAATCACTTGATGACAATACAGGACACCTGACACTGAGACTCAACACAACTGTACACATACATCTAAATAAGAGTCCCATAAACTTAAATCCCAATAGCGGCCTCTGGTGGCCGCCCTGTGGATGACAAAAGAATAATGTAAGATGAGTGATGTTATAAGACAAACTGATAAACCAAAGGTTTAATATTTCTTATTTATAAGGAATGGTGTGGAATATACTAAGAGTGGAACCCTCTTTGTAGATTTTGGTACAGGGTGCTGAAATGGGTGTCTGATCTGGGACGAGCAGCAGTCTAGTGAAGTCATTTTATCCTTTTCTTAAAACGGGTATAAAAACAAGCTCCAGCATCTTTTTTTCAGATTACCAGGGTCATATTACACAGCAAAATCCACAGAGAGAATAAAATGACACATTCATCATGAACTACAAGAGAAAGAAGAAAACATGTTCAGACAGTGATGTGAGTGATGGACAGTGGGAGATTATGAGAATAGAGCATCACCACACAAAATCCATTTTTCTGCCATCATCAAAAACTAATCTCATGCTTCGGTTCCACCATTTTTCCTGTTGCATGAAACTTTATTTCACCTGACACTAGTCTTTAAATTCTGATGAAACCTGGAAGATTTAATATTATTAAATATGAACATTCTAATGTTATTCACAGTGTTGGGAGTAATGCGTTACAAAAGTAATGTATTACAGTAACGTATTAATTTTTGCTGTAACGCAGTAGTGTAAGGCATTACTAATCAATTTTCAGTAATATTTTACTCGTTACATATTCAGTAAC
>JBBJLR010000160.1:8504933-8516192 GCA_037577145.1 Brachypetersius gabonensis | reverse complement strand
ACACACACACACACACACACACACACACACACACACACACACACACACACACACACACACACACACAAAAACAATGTAGTTATTACCTCCAAAATATTCTCTTTGTCTCCAACAGACTGAAGCTGAATGAAAGATAAATATAAATAGTCCAACAAATGTGTTGGAACAAAGATATTTATTCCTCCTCAGGTTGCACTATCATCTAGTCATACCTTTCACATGCCTAATGTTATGCACACTGACCGTATACAATATCTGCCAGTACCAGCTTTTAGCCCCAGATTTCAAGGCACTCTCAGACAGATAGACTACACATTCACAATCTGAATGGTTTACTGTCTCCATCAAGACTGTGTTTAGACACTTTTCAGGCTGAGACAGATGACACAACAGACATCTATTCTCCGGTCACTTTTTCTGCTTTTGCAGATGTACTTATCTTTCTACTCGAACTCTTTCCTTTGCTGCTGAAAGAGCAATTCTCAGTCTCCTCAGTTGCAGTAATGGTCAGAATGACAAAGTTGCTTTGTTCAGCTTATTAGCGAGGAAGTGGCCAACTTCCAGTAGAGGTCTTGTAAATCTAGTGAAAGACACACGGTAGGGGTTGGAGGGGGGGGTGGTGTCAGGATTCTGCTTCTTTGCATTTGCAGCTTTGAATATATGCTGTACACAGCTTTTAAAAAATGGTACCAAAGCAATGCCATAGAAAAAAATCATGTGTAAATAATGGGGTGGTAGTCACCTAGTGGGAAAAATGCTTGTCTGTCAACCAGATAACCACAAAGTTTCAGGTTCAAACCATTGTGTCCTTGAGCAAGACACATAACCCTCAGCTGCTCCAGGAGCACTGTTCCTGTAACCAATGACTGTACATCACTCTGGATAAGGAATGCCACTTTACCTTTAAATACATAGTTCTATACCAGTTTAGGAGTTTGCCAGAGATGCTTTTTGTTATGTTTTTAAAAAGGGTTTTTCAAATTTACACCCCTATTTATTTTGTAAAGCTGCAATTCTCAAACTTTTGTCAAGATTAAACAAATGCACAAAATGGTCACAAAATTGGTCAAATGGTGGCTTTGATACCAACTTATCAAACTTCACATGTCGTTAAAAGGTTTTGTGAAACTATATTTTTGCCATTTTACCCACCCTTAGATCAAATGTTGTTCAAAGCTGAATGAAGGATATAGACTGTAAAAAAAAAATCCCAAAATAAAAATGTACTATTGTTTTGGGCCAAGATCTAACTTAAATAATCCAAATCTGGGACCCCTGTCTGCATGGCACAAGCTCCTGGAAGTCTCCAATTCTTAGCACTGCTATGACAATGGCATAGTAATCCACAAGTATGACCATAAGCAGTATTCCTCCAGGTTTTAACACGTTTTGACATACCTGACTTGTTAGCAAACTTTAGCATTCTACAGTTATAGGCACCCTACTACACTTTTCCATGCTCAACTCTGGTTCAATTTCTGAGGACAGGACCACTATATGTTGGATATGTTGGACTGCAGGACTGTTCTAAATCCAGCAGTGACACCTGTACTAATGTGACACATTGTGGTTGTTCTTCTACACTAATACATTAATATATGTGGTAGAGAGAGACTAATAAACTGTACAACAAGTGGGCTACAGCCTGTAATTGTAAATCTATAAAATACACCTACTGTATATGTACATATAAAATAGCCAGTGCACACAGGTACTGCTATGAAAGAGTTTCAGATAAACTGGCGTCCAGAGAAACAATCCTTGAACCTAGAAGAACAAATAAAGTCCTCAGTCCAGAGCTGAGTCCCCTTGAGTCACTTAAGCCCCTGCAAAAGTTCAACTCTCTGGTGCACTAATGGCCAAAGGCTAAGGCTTCAGTGCTCTTTCAGAGCTAACCTTTCCTTTCAGAGGCATTTCACTAGGCTTTCACGGAGCCTCTTTCTCACAGTGAGGATACCACAAGGAGTGAATGCAGAGGGAACCGGCAGTCATTGACCAGGGCAGATAGAGCATAGAGAGAGGTCTGTGAGTGACAGCTCAAAGATAAAAGCTGCTCAGGTAAGGCAGAGAGAATAAGGACACTTTCAGAGACAGAAAAAAGGGCTGATGGGTATTATGTGTGCCTGCATGAGGCAGAATTCATGCAGAGAGAAGAACGCAAGACACCTGCTAGAACGTGTCACTGGTTTCTGGAATTTCGTGGGACTGGTGTGTAAGGTGCGACTGCACTTTACACCCATGGGTTTTGGGATAAGAGTATATGCGGGGTGCATGGCCACTGCTTAGTGTGTTTGCAAAGCAGAAGAGTATGTTTGTGTGTTGGTGTCTGTGTGTGAGAGCCGTCCTGCTGGCGTGACTCATGCTTTATTCAGGGCATGCTCTGCGGGGGGCATTGCCTCAGCTCATCAGCACAGCCACCCAGCTGCTAAAGCTCAGAGGGAGGCAAGCTGCCTGTGTCACTCCAGCATCGGGGAAACCAACATTCAGCGCTAAAAGCTCCCACATCCCTGTCAACGCTAGCGGTGCTGCAGAAGTGCTAAAACAGTTGCAGGTGGTGCAATAAGTGTAGGGGTGTGGTTATGTAAATACAAGAATAATTTCACCAGGTGGTGGCCAATCAGATTGTGGAAATGTGCGGCGATCACTGATTTTGGTCCAGCTCATGTCACGTACATAGTCAGGCTAAATGCTGACATTAGCACCGGGAAACGCCATCAGCGCTGAGAAAAGTCTTATAAAGCAGGAAGTGAATACACACTGTGTGCAAAAATACTTTCTTCAGCAGAGACACCATGGTAAATATAGTTAGCTAGTCAGCATGTAAAAAAACATATAAAACCATATAAAACTCTATTTTAGCCACGTTATCCGGTCTGTCAAGTTCACAAACCCACCCCAAACCTAGCAAGCCAGTACAGAGAACAGACCTAATGTTTTTCTTTTGTTTTGCGATTATCCGTTTGTTAACTGTAGCCTACCAACTGAGCCCATCCACAGCTGCAGAATGCACTCTGAGAAAATATGAATATGATTAATCTCTTTTTCAATTCCAGAATTCATTTAAATTCCAAAGCTAATAAAAATATCTAGTGCTATAGTCTAAAAGCCCAGCAGTTGTCATGTCGATTCCCCATTGTCCTGTACATTAGAATAATTGATCATATCTGTCAACAATGCTACACCCTGCTGAAAGGTGCAGTGGCCTCAGAGGAATGGCACTAATTATTAATGTCCAGATAGCACCACTGATAGCATAATCACAATCCTCTTGTGTCCATCTGATCATTGCAAGAAACAAAGAGAAATCAAAAGATTAAAGAAATTCCCCAGCATTGTATAACCTAATCTTTATTTCTTTACTTCTATTTTAAGGTTGATTCAGCATCTACATTCACGGCATTTATCAGACGCTTTTTATCCAAAGCGACTTCCATTCTCTAACTACAGGGGACAGTCTCCCTGGAGCAACTTAGGGTCTTGCTCAGGGACCCAGTGGTGGTGTGCTGAAAGTAGGATTCGAACCAATGACCTCTTGGTCTAGAGGCAAGTATCCTACCCTACCCACTATGCCACCACCATCTACCCATTGGCTTCTATTAAAAGTGCTTCAAGTGAACAGTTTCAGGTTTCAGTTCTATTACTAAGTAAAGGGAAATGTTAAAACTGTTCTCCATATAGAGTAGGCCATTAAGGGTTGTTTTTTTATTCTGAACAAGAAGCACCAAGCCTGATTCCATTGGTTTTATCATTTGGTCTTAGTCTTTATCATGCAAACTCCCACAGTGTTATATTGAAAACCTGCAGGCACACCGGCCCTTTGCATAAAAGATTGGAACCCCCGGTACAGAGATACAGGTTCGACTGAAAATAGTTTAAACTCCAAACAGGAAGAATGAACAGAGATGAGAAATCCCTGCATGGACACAAAACAACACACACCTCAGACAGAAACATTTCAAATGAACACTAAGAAAGCACAGTGAACCATTAGCTGACTAAATTCCTGCCCTAAAGCATGTATGTGCTCATGAGAAAGGCCTCCTGCATGCCATGGCTACAGAAAATGAATATTCCTGCGCAGTGGCTCCTACTGCTTTAGGCACGATGAATTCATTAACTGAAGGCTGCCCATGTAAACCCACATTCTTTTGGCTCTATATTTGAAATTTGGGACAGGAAATACATAAAATATTATTTTTTGTGCAGTTGAAAATCCCAGATGTGACTTGTAATGATGAATTACATTTTTATCATGAATTAATTATTATAAATAGAATCTTGAAGATTAAATAGATGAACTTTTTTCTTCTGAGAAATTCTGTACAACTAAAGTTTCGGATGACCATATCAAGTTTTATTCCCCTACTCCAGTAAATTTCACCTCTTTATCTTTGGACTAATGGTAGCAATCATGTCTTAAAATAGTGGCTTTTACAGAAAAGGCTGACATCAACAAGTTTCTTTAATTGTATTGCGGATGTTAGAGCGTTTTCCTCAGCTCAGCGCTCTCTGCAGGCTGTCAGTCCAAATGAATCATTCATGTGCTTAACCAGTGTGAGGCCGGGTTCCAAGGCCATAACTGGGCTGGAGCCTCTGCTCTTCCACTTAACCAATAACAAAATGAGACTGCAGGGCAGCATGCCACGAGTTCAGGTGAGGCCAAATGGCAATTTGTAAGGCAAAAATTGTAAAAGCCAGTGAAGCAAAAAAAATGGGCCAAAACCAAATATGCAAAAGCAAGTAAGTTATCCACTGACAATTAAAGATTATAATGAATCTACATTTCACAGGCAAAACTCTTTTTTTTTGTAACTGATGTTTTGAATGTGCTTCTTACCCTCTTGCGGAGGTTGCAGGTGAGGATGAGGTTGCGAGAGAAAGAGTTTGCAAATGCCGTGTAGAACTCCAGCACCTTGAGCAGAGCCTCTCTTCTGATCACGTGAAGATCACAGTAAGTCAGCGCCCTCACGTTGGCACAAGCATGAGCGAGCGTAGTCTCCTTCCAGAACACGTCGCCAAACACGTCCCCCTTACCTGGAACAAAATATACCAATATGTGATACATACTGAGTTACATCACAATGGAATCTACACATTTACCACATAAATGGTACATTTACTATAGTGAGTTTGGACAAAATGAATTTAATACAAGTTCCCACGACAGAGCCTGGATTGATTTGCTAAATGCTCTATGGACAAAACGGTGGAAACCCAGAGGAACAAAAGATTCAATAACAGAATGATTCTATACCAGCGCTGTCTATGCTCCTGCTCCTAGAGATCTAACTATAACTTAGCTCCAATAACAATAATAAAAGCCTCTAATAATTTCCAAACAAAATTATTCACACCTGGATTCTCATTTTCAATGTATGTCTTTGCACTGATATGTGAAAATATATTTAATTGTTACATATCTTCAATGCTAAATATTTAATGCTCAGTTTGCTTCTTTAGAGTTCCACTAGAATGGCAAGTCGTATGTAGTTCCAAGTAATAGACATTTGACATTTTCTTTTACAATAATAATTCAGAGGCAAAACTCAATACAATTTTTAAATAAACAGTTAATTCATAAATGAAAGGAATGGCTTGTCAATACATTTCCAAAAATCATCCACTTTCCCCAGACATAGTTGATCAGGACCCTATACGGTCATAGTTGATCAAGGCTAAATTTTTAGTCTACGTCCAAATTTGTGCTTTTGTTTCTTTTGTGTAATATTGGAGTCAAGAGGCAAACTGCATCTAGCTCTTCATTAAAGTGGTGTAGAATTATCAGTCTGATTTAGGACACAGTCTCCCTTCCTGTGATTTATATAGCAGAACAGAACTTCACTGTTTGAGTGTTGCTGGCGATCTGAGATCGGATCTGAAATCTCTAGTTATTTAGGAGAGGACACTGACCTGAAAATTCTAGCTCACAGTAAGTCAGTGTTGTGTTCTAAGTCACATATATGTCTGTGCCACCTTAGTGAATAGCTGGATGTGAAGTTGAAGGACATTTCTGTGGATGTATTGACAGAAAACACGTTACCAGAATTTGTTCAGTTGTTTATGCACTAGAATTTGTTCATTAGCCTCATGGCTGTAATACCAAACTAAATAAGCCGAATTGTGACTCGTGTCCTGCATGATCAAGTACATCTGGAGAAATCTGAGTATTTTTTTGCATATATGATATTAAATGTATAATATCTTTAACAAACTTAACCTAGAAATGAACCGATTATAATATAAAACTCTTAAATATTAATGATGGAATGGTTTCATTTACTAATTTTTATCTTTTGGTTTGGTATGAAGGAACGTAAGCCAGTGAAGCACCGTGTAGCTGCTTTATGGTGAAGCATCATACTACATCTATAATATTACATCTAAAATTGACTTTGTTTGGGCCAGGTCCTCAATCTGGTTTCCTCCAGCATACACTGCTGGCTTTTGATGAGGGGCATCATTAGGAGCCCAGCAGGTTCGGAGTGGTGGGTTCAAGTAAACGCCTCGGGGATAATTAACACACAGCGTCTTATTTCATTTCATATTCATTAAGGCAAGAGAGCATCTGATCTGATACTCCATTAGAGCAATGAGACTTTAAGTTCCTTTCTGCAGCATCTAATCAGAACTAATGTGATGTCATTGGATAAAAATGATGGCGTCAGTGGAGGGCATGCCAAATTCTCATGCTTCACAAGCACATCAGCATTATTTACCTCATAAGAGAGATCGCACGGTGATGACCATTTTAATACATGATGGAAGAAATATTTATTTGCATTAAATATATGCATGCACATGCTTCCACATAAACAGTTTTAAAGAATTAGTCTGTTATTCATTTGGTGTAGCTGCCATTTTAATGGCCTTAATATTGCTATTTTTGCAGGTAACAAATAAGTAATAACAAAAACTACTGAACCAAATTAGATGAGCAAATATAAAAGGGAAAAATCTATCGTTCTTACACTGCCACAAAATCACCAGTGATGTTCATCAGTTTGAAGGTTTGTTTTACTGCTTTGTATTCCTCTGCCAGCAGAATCAAGTGTACAGTCCAGACTACATTGGAGGCTCTGAAATATCCGATCACATCCATGAGAAAAATAATACAACCTGGAATGGCAGAAGCATCAGTCTGTGCAGTTCCATTAGAGTAGAATAATTATTTAGGGAGAGCAGGGAAACAACCCCAATACATAATTCAACAAGCGGCTGAATGTGGGTTTTACTTGGCTTAGAAGAAGACAGAAGGCAGATAGAGCTGTGCATCAGAAAAGAAAAGTGCACCGTTCATTACTATCTGTAAGAGGCGCCGGTTTCCTTATGCTCTTTCTTATACGGGAAAATAAAGAAACAACAGTTTTAGTCCCAGCAGGGATTTGTTAAAGTCTTTTAACACACAATAGCACCAGGTGAGTAATTACGCAGAGCTGAGCTTCCTTGAATAGTATATGCGCAACAAGACAAATTCTCCATCGTGTTAGGAAATGTAGCAAGCTTCCTAACAGGATTTTTCCTCTGCTGTTAAAACTCAATTAATTCATGTGCTGATCTAGGCACAGGGGACTGCAGCATTCGGCTTACACTTGGTAAAATACTTGACTGTACACTGCAGTTGCAATCATCAGAGTCCAATCATTTTATTTGAAGGGGCCATGTTCTACGCTTTTCACATGTTGTTTTCCTGAAGTCCTCTTTGCTGCAATAACAGCCTCTTCTGGGAAGGTTTTTTTCACTAGATGTTGGAACATAGCCATGAGGATTTGATTGCATTCCTAAACAAGATTGATAGTGAGGTCAGATACTGATGGGTAGTTAGATCTGGAACTTATCCCATAGGCTACATCACTACAGAAACTGCAGTTCCACATCTCCACCACCCAATATGGGAAGCTTTTCTACACTTTTAGTTGACCCTCAGGATTTGAAATGAAGACCTTAGGCTTGTGTGTGGCTTCTTTCGAGTGTCAAATTCTAATAGTAGTAGTTAGTAATAGAGATTTTACAACCTATGTAAAACACTTAAGCAATGGATGCAATTTAAAGTTGAGGTCACTAGATTTCACTACTTTGAAGGGTTTCTTAATACTCCCTAGAGCAAATGGGGCATTTGGACAACGCTCTTATCCAGAGCAACGTACAATCATTAGTTACAGGGACAGTTTCTTTGGATCAACTGAGGGTTAAGTGTCTAGGACACCGTTTTAGAAATGTGGGGTTCAGGCCCCAATTTTGTGGTCACAGGGTTCATAGGCAAGTGTTTTACCCACAAGGCTACTACTACCTGAGACAGATTGTCCAGCACATACCACAGATTGGGCTAAGATCTAGGGAATTTGCAAGTCAAGTCAACCCCTTGCAATCTTTGTCATGTCCCTCAAACCTCAATAGGTAATAACTACTGCATACCAGGAACACCCCACACCAGCCATCACAATTTGGCTCTTGTCAAAGCTCAGATCTTTGTGTGTGTGCTCACTTTTCCGCTTTCTAACGCATCAAATTCAAGAACTGCTAGTGCACTTTCTGTCAAATATACCCTAGTTCTTGACAGCTGCCATAAGATGTTATTCACCTGTGGATATAATGTTGTGACTGATTGGTTTACACACTGTATGTCTAATTCAAAGTCCAGAGAAAAAAAATGTAAATAAATAGATAAAAGAATGAAATGGACTGAAATTAAGTAAACACACTTCTGATTTATTATAACAATAAGAAATCAGAACTCCAGGATTTTAGGGACAAAAGTGTGACCTCGCTTACCTAGAATGGCGATGACCTCGTCATCCTGAATGACTTCCAGCGACCCAGACACCACAAAGCAGAGTGTGTCAACGCTCTCTCCGGCGTGGAAGATGAGGTCTCCAGGGGCGCAGTGTGTGGTCTGGAACTCGACTGCCAGAGAGCGCAGGCAGCCGTCGCTGGCCAGCCTGAAGGCCGGATGCTCATTAAACACCTGCCGGTTCAGGTGGACGCAGATGTCAGCCCGCATGTCTTTAGGACAGATGGACAGAACCTGTGTAAAGAGAGGAGGCAAGGCTATCACTGCACAAAGCGCATGTGGTGTGTCACTTCGCGTATGCAAACGTGAAAAAATGAGGTTTGGTGTCAACATCGTGTAATCTTGCTATCAAGACTACAGCCGACTTGACACAATCTGAGGGAAGTCTAGGAAGAAACAATTCAACAAGTGTCCAGTTTGTAATATATGCGAGGCAAAAATGTGCAGAGTACTGTAGTGGAGATGGAATACACGAAAAACAAACAAACAAAACTGAATAAAAAACAGCACTGGCAGTGAATTTAGCTTCTTTTAGCATAGTTCATTATTTTTCCCCATGCTGGGGAGACACAAAATAAGAACTTGCTCAGCTGCTGCTGGTATTTGCAAATGTCAGTTTCTTAGCACACATGAATATTTCATTTTGCTGCTGTCTAGAGTTATAATTAAATTAAATGTGAGCCGAAGGACCAACATACAGCTTCCTTCCCTCCTCTCACAAAATAGAAAGTTATTATAGGAAAAAAAACATAGGTGCAAATATCACCAGTAATCCTGCTGATAACATTATTAGCTGACTGAAATAGCTGGCTAAGACAAGACAGATGTGCTTTGGAGCAAATGAACCTTCATTTAGCATTATGCAGGTGAACGATCACATTGATCACAACAAAAGCAAATATAACATGTTATTGAGTTTTAGTGTACATCTTATTTGGCACATTTAAGCCATGCATCTGCAACAACCCCTGATATTGATCCACTGCACCAGAGTCAGGTCTGTGCAGTATTAGTTCACTGTAAGATGTTTGATGTTTAACCCTCTTTGAAGTCTGTGTCAAGGCCTGTACATTTCCTTTAAATTCCTTTTAGGGATTTCTCCAGACATGATCCACCCACTTGTCTCTTTGGGCCCTTAAAGATTGATCTGCTAAATCCTCTATGTTGGCACTGGTGGACAAAACGGTGGAAACCCAGAGGAAAACAGAACAAAAGATTCAATAACAGAATTCTATACCAGCGCTGTCTTTGCTCTAATCTAATTATAGCCTGTAGCTCCAATAATGCCTCTAATAATTCACACATAGATTCTCATATTCAATGTATGTCTTGGCACTGATATGTGAATATGTATTTAATTTATACATACATATCTTCGCTATCTCTGTACCCAAAATGGAAACTTTTTGAGGCAACTTTGAATGCCCGTTAATAGAAGGAGAATTTAATTTAAATCCATTCAGTATGAAATATAAGGTACCAGTTGTAAAGAGCAGCCCTGAATGGTGTGTTCAATTGGTGAAAGAGAAATGAGATCTTGATTTCGCAGTAAGTATGTCACTGGGTACAGTACGTATATCGCAGGCAGTTATGAGGACCCTTCCTAAAAGTGTTTTACTGTCTCGAAATAAGCTCAAAATCCATATTCAGATCCAAAACTCATGGCTTCTAGAATACCCAAATTCATTGCATGGTTAGAAAGGTACAAACTGTGTATATTCTGAGAGATTTTCTAAATGCATTGCCCATATATTGCACATTTTCTTGATTATTCATCCTACACAGGGCAGGAGAGCTGTAAAGTTTGATGACCAGGGCCGCTCTTGGGCATGCGCGAAGTTATGGTGTGTAACTTAGCTAGCAATAACTTGGTTAAATAACTGTTGTTGATTTAAGTATAGCTTTACAGGTTTCAAAAACAGTTGTGGATTACATTAAGCATTGATGTACGTTGCTCTGGATAAGAGTGTCTGCTAAATGCCGTAAATGTAAACGTAAACGTAAACGAAGTAAGCATCCACGTAGGGCCAGAATCCCGGGCTGACAGTGAAGGGGTGCCCTGACCCAGAATACCGTCACTCTCTGGCATCACATGCCTTCATGCTACCGTTCTAGCTCCTGCAGCTACTGACTGGTTAAAGGGCATTAATTATTTATTCCCTTTTAAATAAAAGCTACTTTTTTAATATCTAAATAAATTCAACATTTTTTGTGTTTTTCAGCACTACTACACAATAAAAGTCCTTGGCCGAGACTCATTCACCTGTTTCATTGAAATGGCAGAACTACAAATCCCAAATAAATGCATTTATTTGAAAAAGTGGTTTTACTGCCAATTAAACATTTAGTCACACTGGTATGACCTCATAGGAACACTTCAAAAATGTGCAGTTTGGATGTGTTTGTGTGTGTGTGTGTGTGTGTGTGTGTGTGTGTGTGTGTGTGTGTGTGTGTGTGTGTGTGTGTGTGTG
>JBBJLR010000160.1:8487187-8497218 GCA_037577145.1 Brachypetersius gabonensis | reverse complement strand
CACACACACACACACACACACACACACACACACACACACACACACACACACACACACACACACACACATACATACATCCAAAGCAGAAAGCAAGTAAAAATAGCACAAATAGCAGCGAAGATCAAGATTCCTCACTTAATGAAGTCATCTACACATATCCTTCAAAGTCAATATTAGCACACAGTCATTTTAAGACACACTCACATGCTGTATGACGAGATCTTTTATTCAGCACTATGATACTATGAAGTGAAATCTCGCCCTCTCTCCCTCAATAAATCATCGAGAGACGGTTTGATCCCGTTACAGTAGTTAGGGCCGGTTCTTCTGTAGTCTGCTGAAACTGCAGTGCTCTTTCTTAAATATACAGACATAAGACTGGAGGCACGTTCAGGAAAAAAGAGCTGACTACAAGTACACAAAATTAAATTGCTGTCTTTATTCATCACTTCTGAGGTTACTTCCCTCAGATTTACCTGAACTGGAGCCTCGGGAAAAAAAGACTCAGTAACAGCCCGGTTGAAAAGTGCAGAATGCTTTGAAGGATATGCACATGTTATTATATGCAGTGAATTATGCAGTGACATTTCGGGAGCTCAGCCTTTCTCTTCACACTAACTGTATATACACATGAAATAAGGCCAGCATGAACTACAGCCTGACATCATTAGATTTTCAGCGTATGTAGCTGTACTGCTAGCCCTTACAAGTGATTACCTTTACAAAAAATACCATCATGTGTCAGAACATAAATGACATCTAAGGAAATGGGGCAGATTTATTTACGAGCATAGGTGTAGCACAAAACTTGATTCGAATGTGCCTAAAACAGCTGCATATATTGCCCGAGCTCCTCTTGAATGGCAAGATATATAAAAGACAGTGATAATGGAGGTGTACCGATAAATTACAATGGAAATGAAAAAAGTCGATCGGTACATCTCTGCTGTAAACATCACGTAAAGCTCAGAAGTGAAGTGTGAAAGCCTTTATTTTGGTGGTATTCCATTTTGCTCGTTTTTGTAGCTTTGGCTACAGGCAAGGTGTCATTAAGAATAAGAGACAGGATAAATTAGTATTAAGCAGATGAATAAAAAAGTAAAGGAGTCTCATGTGGTCTAGGGCAAGGCAGTCTCAACAAGGCCAACACGCAGCCTCTTAATTGGCTACTTTCAAACCATCGAATTTCTGCAGTGACCCTGAGCAAATACGCTAGTTTCCATCTGATGCACTGAAATCAGTGACACATAGAAGTGCTAATTGCATTACTTTTTGTGGGTCTAGCATCAATTTATCTCATTTCTATTTCCCCGATTAGCCACCATGTCACTTTAATAACCTGTTTCTTAATCTTATTACAGCAAACATAGCATGAGGTCATGTGAGTCTTTGACATGGTATTTTGTTTTAGAAAAGGTTCCTACATTATTAAAGTTGTTTTCTTTTATTCATCTAGGAGTAGTAATCAAAGCATAATCCTTCTGCTTGGTTGCATCAGATAGAAAAATCTTCTCTTCTTTTCCCAGATGAAGAGAGAGCAATGCAACGACAAACCACAAACAATTAACCCACCAGCAAATAAACAGGATTCAGTAGAACAGATTACAAGCCGGGAATGCAATCCCTCTGAGAGTTTCCCTTAAAGAGATTACTATTAAGAGTGTCGCTAAGCTTTGTTCCTCTACAAGGCATGTTAAACACACGCGCTTCTATTCATACACACATAACGCAGACACATGCTGTTTTAACTTTTAAAGGACATTCTCAGACATTTTTCAACCAGATTTCCATGTTCCTAATACCACAGACAATTAAACGTGTTTATATTAAGGGGAAAAAGTGAATAAAGTGGGGCAGGTGCCACTGTAACATCTAGGGTTTTTTATAAATTAAAAAAACCCTAGAACATTCTTTTAACCAGAATCAGAATCAGGAAACATTATAGACTAATATAGATTAATATTTGTAGACTTTATAGACTCATATACATGAATTCCTCTGATGTCTTTATCCAATGGCCAGGGTTCCCCTTTGCTTACTGTGACTACCGTCTAGGAAGAAGAAGAACCGAGTGTGTCTGTCCTCTTCTAGAATGATCCCAAGCAGGTTATCTGTCCTATCACATCCGGGTGCAGTAATTACACCACAGCCTGCAGGCAGAGTCCATTTATCCATCACCTTTTGTTCTCTCCATGACCGTGGGATGTTTTTCATCATGTCTCTCCTTTGGTTGTCCCCTTTTTCCAAGCAAAGCTTGAGGGAAACACTAACATAATCCAATGCTCTGCACACACTCTCACCTTCAATTAATTCAAAAGTTTCATTCGAAACCATGCCCTATTCTCTTCATAGTGTACTATTTTGGGGTTCTGTCATTTCGTAGCAGTGTCCAGAAGCATGCAGAATACCTAGTGCACACCAACAATCCCACAATTCAATACATACCCTACAGCCGACGCAGCCCAGAAAATATGCATCATGCATCACGTTTTTCAGTTTGAGGACAATTCTTCATGACAGCATCTTGGAATCAGCCACTACAGCCACTACACTGCTAAGTGATAAGCAACAATTACTGTTAGTCAGGGTCACTTACTTTTTAAATGTTTTTGATTATGAAGTTAGATTTTTGACAAAACAGTGTAAAATTCAAAATACATATTTTTCATTATTCCACTGTCTATTTCCATTTTATTTTTTGAATTCTTACAGTCATAGTAGGTAGGTCAATAAGTCAGAATCAATATTCTGACTGTACTGTCTCCTGTAAGTGGTGGTGTCACCAGTTTAAGAGTCTCTTATGCACTTTAGTAGAGCAGGTATGGCCATTAGAATAATCACTTAGCTCAGTGTGACCTTTGAGTGCAAATTAGGCTCTGGAACAGTCGATATTAGGGAGCTTTGATTGCCCTGTGTGTAAAGGTGATCGATCCATAATCCACTATGAAGAAAACAAGGGATATACACTGGAAATATTGAGGCTGAGCTTTAAAATATTCAAATATATTAAATCAATGACTCACTTTAGAAGTGAAGACTGCTGTATACTACCTGCATGTAATCAAATAATTCCAATTTCTGCTTAGTTTATTCACAGCGAGCTGCTTGCATGACCTGAGAGAACAGTGAGCAGTGTTTTGCTCCATTTGTGCTCATTGTACCAATAAGAAATCCCACCTTCTGTAAGTTACATCCCATCTCTCTCACACTCTCACTCTCTCTCGTAACCAGAAGCTCTGTCCCTCTGCAACACAATATAGATCAATGTATAACATCAGCATAGCACTTAGTCCCCCGGGCTAAAGATCCCCAGACCTAGGATTTCTGGACCTATCTGTTCTCCAATGCTATTCCTCAGGCTTACACAGGCTGATTTGTGTTCACGCTATCCAACAACAGCAGCGACTCTGGGCACAGCCTGGTCCAGCACATCACAGGGAGCTCCTGCACTCACCGCACTTGCAAAGGGGGAAATCGAAGACCAACGATTTTGTAGATGGAAGCCAAATGCGCGGGTCAGGTTAGATAAAATACTGCAACATCCCAAAGGCTCCAGAGTCAAGAGAGCCCCATCTTAAGCTAAAGATTGATCTGAGTCAATTGCAACAAAAAGTGCTGGAATCTCACTAAACAATTCTTTATTTATACTGTGTTGCCACACAAAATGTAAGCTGTCTGAGCTGGCAGCATGGGTCACTGTGGAGGATTAGTGTAAGATCTACACTAAGATCTAAAAATGTTTTGCCTTTAGCAGCATTACAAAGTGAATAAGTCTGAAACACAAAAATGAATAAGTGTGAAACATAATTCCGGAACAGATCCATATAGGAAGCACAACAAATGGTTAATTGTTGTCATACAGCAAAACGTTTACAGCATTTAACAGATGCTTTTTTTGTTGTGCAGCTCAGTTAACCCTATTTGTGTTGATGCTCAAGGTGTCATACATTATGATGAGCTTTGTTTGGTGTTCCTGTGTCACGTAAAACCAAAGTTATTGGAATTTAAAACGCCTGTAACAAAAATAACCGCTACTAGGGTTTTGAAATGGCATCACACACAACCGCCAATAAAGAACAGAAATGCCCAAATTTCAAAAATACCCAAATTGGGTCTTAGAAATAAACAGAAAAAACACAGTATCTTTGAACCTGGGAGAACTTTCAGGATGGTTTCTGCCAACAAGTGGGTGTGAAAAACCGTAGAGGGAGGGGGTCCAGAGAGCGGCCAAGTGGTGGCACAAGTGCAGCAAATTGTGAGCGTGTAGGAGAGCAAACACCAGTTTTAGAATGTTCTACACCATTTGTTTTTCTGTTTTTCTTGAGATTTTACTAATACATGTGTTCTAAGGATTAAAAGCAACAGGTCATCTGTGGCCCCAAAGTTGCTGCCCCGTTTTAGGCCTCGTTCACACGGACGTCTGAACCAGGCGTTTTTCTGGCGTTTGTGACGCCAGGTGAGCGCCTATTGAACGCCGCCCGTTTTTCTGCTCATTGAAGCAAATCAAAGCGTCCACACGGGTGTTCATCACCGGCGTTCGGCCGGCTGCGCGTTTGGATAGCGGCAAATAAACGCTGCATGCAACGTTTTCTTGGCGTCAAAATAATACACGAAACTACTGATTGGGCGTCAGGCTGGCGTTAAATGGCGTCAGACGCCAGTCCAACGCCTTGCTGACGTCGATCAAGCGTCGCTATCAAACGCCACAAAAACGCCTGTGGCGTTCAGAGCGCGTTCATTTCAAACGTCCGTGTGGACGAGGCCTTAAAGTTGCAGTCTGTTGCAGTCTCTAAAGGTAATTAATTTTAGTAAAACCTGCACTGAATATGTGATGGCACTGCTACATTAGCAATTGCTGGCAGTAAACCACTAGTTGGAGAATGTCCTTGTAAACCTGGAGCTTGAAACAAATACCAGCGAGTACACACAAGTCCGTCAGATGAAACCTGCAACATTTCATTTTTATGCTAATCAGTCTGCTCAACTTTAAGACAGTAACGTGGCCCTTTATAGTCATCACTGAACACACCACTGCACAGCATGAACTTTTTCTCTGCTTTTAACCCATTCAACAAGAGAAGCATTGGGCTGCTGGGAACATGGGGACAACACCTTGCACAGTGATGACACTAGCAGTGTTGAGATTCAAACCCACAACCCTCTGATTGCAAAGGCAACACCCTAACAACTAGACCACCAGCTGCCCCGGCACTTGGTAACAGTAGAGGTTTGCTTTTAAAAACAAATTTGAACCAAAGGGGCAAATGTGGCTGTCAATTAAATAAAGGGCCTCCTGTAAACAGTAAGAAATGTGCCTACACACAGATGTCCTCTGAATCATCACTGTCTGAATCGAACACAGACCTCCTGATGCAGATATAGTTTACTCAAACACACTCCTAGGCAACTGATGCAGGAGGAACTTCTAAACTTCTAGTTTTAATTTATCTAAATTAAAACTATGACGGAACCCCTGATAGTCTGATATCACAACAGTATTTTTAGTAGATCTGCTTGAATACCATTTACCATTCAAAACTTGCCAGCTGCACTTTACATTAGAGCTGCACAATTAATCGAATTTTAATCACAATCACAATTTTGGCTGCCAAGATTAAATCAAGATGATTGTCGGCGATGTTAATAGCAGCTCTGCTGCACATCAGATCAAGCACTTTCTCAACCAATGAGTCAGCCAACCACCAGAGGGCGAACGAGAGATTAGGGCTTCAGTAAGCTGCCTAAAAAAGGAGCATGTGTGAGTGCATGCGTGTATGCCTGTAAGTGTGCATGTGCGTGTGTGAGAGAGTGTGTGTGTGCATGTGTGCGCGCGTGCATGCGTGTGTGTGTGCCTGTGTGCGCACATGCGCGTGTGTGTGAGTGTGTGTGTGCCTGTGTGCGCGTGTGCATGTGAGCGTGTGTGAGAGAGTGTGTGAGAGTTTTATTTGAGGTTTCATTTTTAACTGAAAGCCTTGTTCACTTACAGTTTGATTAAAATAGAAAGTGACATAAAAATATGTTTTACCTAAAATAATGAATAATTGTGATTAATAATCGTGATTTCAATATTGATCAAAAATAATCGTGATTATCATTTTAGCCATAATCGTGCAGCACTACTTTACATTATTGTTTTACAATGAACAGGCCATTACAACTGGTCTGAAATGATCTCAGATAAAATATTATCATATTACTATGCTTTAAAATGAAGAATGATTTTGTTTCTTTTACTGTAAAGTCCCTTTTTTCCATGTACTTGTTTTTGTTATGCCAGTGACGGTATGTGAATGGAGTGTTCCATGGACTGCACCCTGAGTTCTGCGCACCCTCCTACCTGCAAGCGTCAGCATCAGCATCTTACATAGCCCCTGCATGAAATGAGATTAGAATTTTCCATGCACAAACCAATATTTGGCAGTAAAACGTAAGCAAAAATCTGGTCTTAAAATACACCTTTTTAAGCCAATAGGGTAGGACCTGCTATTTATAACATCCTAGTTTCAAATTTCGATTAGAAGATGGAGACACGTGCTGCACAGAACCTATTGTGAAGGGCCTGGTTCCGTTACAATACAGGTGGGATAAATAGAATCGCTGGCTCTTAATCTGTTGACAGTCAAATTCTACCTCCCACTTGAAATGGAGGAATATAATGATACATTGCATAATATCTGCCATCCACCCTCCATGCTTGGCTTGCAATATAATGGGGGATATTTTTCTTCTGCTGATGACAGCAGCGCTGAGGGAAGATAAGGCTTATGCGTAGGTGCAAACCCCAAATTCCTTGGCAGGTGGGAACAGATGATCATCAAGCATGTGTAGGATAGGGAGAACACTAATTTGGGTAATTATGCAGCATGAGGTATGATTACAGCCTTTTTTAAAATCCAATTGTTCTTCCTTTCTATTTCGATATTACAGAAAAAGGGTAGACAGCACAGCAGAGACTGGACATGTGTTTCTCAAGCCTGCTTCAACCCAGCTCTAGCCCATCTGGAGCTCCAGAATATCAACCTGACATGAAGGTGAGACAAAATGCCCTGCTGGCCAGGAGGAGGCTTAAGCCTTGATCACATGGATTAATGGAAATGCAGAAGGAGTGATGTTAACAAGCCCATCTGGAGAGGTGGAGCAAGGTCTGTAATTAGTCAGATATGCCCTGCTCCCCTCAGCAGATCAATGCCTGGACAAACAGGGGATGGATCACTGTACTGCGCCAAATTAACAAGCCTGTTCTTCCTTTTATTTATGAACACCACCACGTTATCGACTTGGGAGCAGCAAAAAGAAATTGCATTCTCTCTTGGGCAAACACGTGGACAATGGAAATTCTTCAAAGCTGTCTCCACTGTGTAAAGCTAGCTGATTCACTGTGACTCACATATAAAGCAAGGCACTGCTCCTCACATTATCCTGATGTCAATCAGCTCCTGATTTTCAAGCTGCCATTCCCTCTCTTCCACCTGCCCCGAAATCCCTTAAACTAATAGAATCAACTGCAAGGTCTATTATTAGAAACCATTATTTGATAACTATAATTTGTAAGTTTTGAGCAAATAAGGGTGAGGAACTGATGTGTAGGCCCAGAATACACAAGCCATTAGAGTTCAAAGATTTACTTATTGAACCGTAGATATTGTTTAGACTCCAGTATCAATCATTCTGCATTATGAAACTAAAGTATAAGTTATGTAGTTATGAGAATGAAGCCATTAGAGTTTAAAGTTTGAGCAGTTAAGTCAATTTCACAATGGTCAGTAACAGTAGTCAGGAACGAATCTTCAGGCCAATCGAATAACCCATTGCTGGGCAATTAGTGAGCCAGCAGGGCACTCGCAAAGGAGGCAGCAGAGACCTAGAGATCGTAGGGATGGCCTGATGAGCATTCCCAACATTACATTTAAGGTGCATCGCAGCCAGGCCCAATCAGCATGAATACAGCTTAAGTCAGAGAGACAGGGAGAGCGAGAGAGAGGCAAAGATAAAAGAAGAGAGGGAGAGAAAAAAGAGCACAAATGAGATGAGTGATGGGGCAGAAAGAGCCATTTCTGACAGACGGAAGGACACTTATAGAGAACGGACAAAAATCCAAACTGAAAGGATGAAGAGCTAATGAGAGCGGAAGAAAGCGTAAAAGACAGGAATCGGCATGAGGTTGTGAGTCATTTTACAATTTGTGGCCCACAGAATATAACAGTCATCAAGATATAGCTTTACAATATTTGCATTTTAATCAATAAAATCATAACTTTAGTAGCACATGAAGAGGCAAAGAAAAGAACACATCATCAAGTTCACTATGGCACCTTTACCAGGGACCACAGTTACTTAATAGGCAGCATACGTACTTATTTTGGGTGTATATGCCACATGGAAGCCTCAAGCTTATTAGCTAATCTACAGAATTTTTGGAACTGCATTACTTTTTATTCAGTAACATAGCAAAGAAAATTAAACTGCGGTGCTTTGGCAAGATCCAAGGTTGGAAAGAAAATGGAGGACATTATTTTTTGTTTGTTTTTTTTCTTTTTTCTTTTTTTTCAAGATCACCACATTGTATTGTGCATTAAAATAATAAGACAAAAAAATCTACTGATCTAATGGACACCACTTACCTCCACAATGTAAAGCATCCAGGTCAGTGATGTATGCATACACTGTATGCATTTTTAAAAAATGGATTGTGGTATTGGCGGGCTGAAGAGGTAAGGGAAGGGTTTAGTGTTTATCTCTGTGAGGGACATGTTAGTGCCATCACACCTGACACAATCTAACACAAACATGGTAGCCACAAGCCAAACCATGTGGCCTTTGGGAGTACACTGTAGGTCTTTCAATAAAAACAGCATGATAGTACAGAAACACAGCTCTGAACAGGTTGTGAGTGGCGATAAGGGGCTTCTGTCTACTGACGGGGGCTCCACTGTGGAACAACAGGCCTGGATGGTTTTATGCCAAGCCTCTGACAAACATGACAATTGAAGTTTCAAAGGATTTGACTGAGCGTGTGCTGTACAAAAGCCTAAGTCAGAGTCTGAGCTATAGCAAATTGCTCTAAATAGGGAGCACATGCCAGGGGTGGCTTCAGTCTTAAAACTGTTAAATGAACATAAGCATATACTTTACCAAAGTGAACTACACTATCCAGCCAACCGAAGCAACGGCAAACACCATGACTATTCCTTTCTTATGTGAGTGGGATGTGGTTGAAAATGAGATCAGACAAGGCGTTTTGTTGAATTGATGAGAGATGAACAGACGCTTGTGTTCCGTGCTGACATGCCGAGGGTGAGGTGACAGCATTCGTAACCCGCTGTGACACCGCTTTTCATGATGCGTTACTTCTAGACATGGATTTGCACCCCCTTCCTATTAATTACAAGTTCAGTGTAGCCTCTTTCTCCTATCTGCACACGGCCAAGCAAATCCACCCCATTTCCAGAGAGAGAGAGAAAGGAATCAGAGCAGAAAGCTGCTGACCAGAAGTTATGGCAGTAGGCCTTGGCCTGGCCTGCTGATCTACACAATGGTCAATGGGAGAGAATATAGCACAATCCCAGTGAGAGCTCATGGCCTTCACTGAACTTTTCAAGCAAGTGCAGCTTGGACTGGCACTGCTGATCAGCACTGTTCTGCCTGAGAAAATGCCAGGGAAGGATGTGTTTAGCTTCAGTTGGTGCAAGCTCAAGAAGGAAGACAGATTGGAAGTGGCCTTTCTACATAATGTAGCCCAGAGCAGTACTCCCCTCAGCACTCACTGTCCCCCTACAAGCATTAAAAATGCAATGCTGCTCCAGCCAATCCAAGAGTCATGCCACTGGACCTTAATCAAGTAGGAGTTGGACACCTCAGCTAGTGTGTAGTCCCAGTGAAATGTGTGTTTGGTTATGTAAGAAGTGTGCATGTTTTATTAATTGCTTAAAAGTCTCACTGTGCACAATGGCACTGCTGTTCAAACACACACACACACACACACACACACACACACACACACACACACACACACACACACACACACACACACA
>JBBJLR010000160.1:8449723-8461228 GCA_037577145.1 Brachypetersius gabonensis | reverse complement strand
TTGTCCATATAAGACGCCTGACCATTACACCAAATGTGACTTTAATACTGGCTCCGCCCACATGCTTTGCAGCTGCTGTAATGGGTGCGCCCCCATGCTCTGGGAACTTGTTTTTCAATAACAAGCTAGATAAAACCTGTACGCCCTGCAGTGGCAAATAGCTTTAGTTTTATATTAGATTTGATTACATTAATGATTTTACAAAAATATTTGAACTTCAGCTGTGTAACTGCGTTAAAGAGAACACTGCGGTTAAAAATTCCCTTGTTTACAGTTTTTTTTTTACAGTGTTATTCCACTTTTGCCATTAATAAAGATAAATCTGCACAAAGCAAACATATTTGACTACTCCTATCTTAATAAGAGTATTAAAAACATTATATTTAGTACAGACTTAAAGGTGCGATTAATTACGAGTTAACTATGGCAAACATGAGATTAATTGCGATTAAATATTTTAATCTACTGATAGCCCTAATAACTTTAGCCTCCACTTTTAGCCTAAAGATAGGTATTTAAAAATACCTTTAGCCTACACTGACAGTATGCACCTATCCAGATGCCAATTTTAATCAGTGACAGTGATTTCTATGAAAGTTTAATATTTTCATGCACTGTTATTCATATCATTACACCTTTAGAGGATGGTAGATGAAGTGCTGTCACATTTGTACAGCATATGAGCAGCACCTGTAGCCTACGGCTGTATGCTTAGTCAATGATGGTCTGCCTGCACACCAGCGGTTGTGTCAGAGTCTATTGTGCTTTAAACACATCAGACTGATTAAGGCATGCAGGCAGAGCCACAGATGCCATAGTAAAGGAGCTCTTTATTGCGGTCTGGGCATGCTGCAATTTGGGGGGGGGTGGGGGTGGGGGGGTGCTTTATTGCACTTGTGACGGGCACTGATGCCCGTTGCTAGGGCAACCACGAAACTGATGCAGGCTGGAAGTAAGCCGCAGAGCTTTTTATTACCTAAGTGTAATACTGTACATATTCAGCCTCGTGAAGAGAAAATGAATAATGGGAACGGAGAATGTGGCTCATATTTGCTTTCAAAAACACACACAGGTGGTGAATAAAGTCCATAGCCAAGTGACCCACTGTGGCTCGCATACAAAAACTGTCAAGAAACTCAGTCGGCACACATTAAATAGTGACAATGCGCTGCAAACGTGCCAGTGTGCTGGTGAAACATGCTACAGTTTCTAACTGAGGCCTCATGCCATCTCACAGCCTCTCGTCGCAAATTACAGCTCTACTGTCAGATGCATACTGTAGACAACAGAAATGAGCAGTATTTATACTGCCCTCCGTTTTAAGCCATATAGCTGAATCACAGAACAGACAAACTCCTGAGTCCACAATGCTGAGTCCACTACAGTCCTAATACCTCTAGAGTCAAGCATCTCTCGCTCTCACCACTTAAAGCAACAGCTTATCACCAAATACAGCCAATCAATGAAGTCAGGTCTGAAGTTTGCTCATCTGGTGTGAACTACAAAACTAAGGGAGCTAACAGGTAATGCAAGCGTATATCCAGTAGTTTCCATCAATCAATTTGCATGACTTAAGCATTACACACTTGTCTCAGACAATGAAAAGCTGTTCAGTGATCTCAAATAGAGAGTACTAAAATAGGAAAACACTGAATGATATACAGTTATTTATAAAAAATGGTCAAAATTTAGGCTTCTAGAAGGCTTACACTGTTCTTCTTAGCTATGCAAAGGTTTTGTCATTTTTTGTGCAAATAGTAAGTGATTCAGTTAGGGATGCACATATCATGAGTTTTCATTGCAGGTTGAAATTTTGTTAGAACCAAATTGATTTTGTTGATTTTGTCTTTTATTAAGCACATATTTATAGCCTGAGTGAACATAACTTAACTTTCCAGGTACTTCTGTTAGTCACAGTTATTTTACATGCACTTAATTGCTCTTTAATATCTTAAACCGGCATTTAATATCTCAAAACCATAAATTGAAAAAAAATGATATATTTAAATTAAGAGGCAATTGGCTCTGTACCACAATGAGTCAGAATAAATAAATTAATTGTGTTGTCATTTAAAAATATCACCAGTTTGGTGATAACAAACTGGTACAGAATGAATTCATTCATTCAATGAATGAAATGAATGAAATCCAAAAGAATATTCTTTTCCCGACAAACGTCAAATATATTGGACTGATATGCGTTCCATTTGTGTTCCGTTAACAACTGAATTTTGTGTTAATCCTACCCAGTTTGTCTGAATGAAAATACAGTCAATGAACTTTTGTAGTTTAAGTGTAACAGCAACTTTTAAATGAAATGTATCATTATTAATGTCATAAAATACATAATATTGCCATAAAATAAATAATATATAAAATAATAATATTGTCCGATTGCTTGTCTGATTGTAATCAGACAATTACAGTCTTGAAAGATTCCAATCATGTCTCCCTTTATACAGCGTCAGAAACCACAAAAGGCTATTTTAGTTTACTTGACAATCTTAAACAGTTTAAGACTAACAAGTGACAATTTTAGTCTGAAGTTTGCACAATTCTAACTGGTGTACGTAAGCTTCCATGACTGGTTAGCCACATTAGCACCACAGCTGTAGCGCTAGGCAACGGCAGTGCACTTTAGACACCAATTATATCTCAACTGATGGAACACATTTGGCTCAAGAGGGACATGATGTCAATTAGATTTTTGCATCCAGTCAGACTGAAAGAAGCTCATCTAACCTGACCGAGCTGCAAACAACGGGGCTTGGGCATGAGCAGTCAGCAATATGGAAGAGGACCGAAATTACGGACGAGGAGTGATTATGTAGGGATTTCACCCTGCAGAGCTGATGCAAACATGACGGGGGTCCGTCTCAAATTCCTCAGCAGACAGAGCCAAACAAATTAACTGTACACTCAGTCTCACACACAGACATGCATGCATAATCTATGTCTGGCACACACACACATTATAAGTGCTCACACATGTCTTTCTGCTTTCTAGGCAACCCAAATTGGGGATGCAGTGTATAATAATTGTCCCTGATTCATTCACAAGGATTTAACAGTGAAAATATTTCAGTCCAAAAGGTGACTGAGGAAATAAATGGTTAGAAATGAATATTTTAGGGATATTTTTTTTTTCTTTGGCAACCATCTTGCTTAAATTATAAACTGAATGCTATTCACTCAGAAAACTGCCTCTCAGCAAAGTAATAACCAGACCAGTGTCTCTAATGTGTCCTATAAAATGCTCTTTTGCTGGCAAGGAAAATGATCAAAATAGGCGGACCAGAGGGGATTGCGGATAACAGTTCAGCAGAATTAAAGGAAAAGAGACAGAAGCAGGGCATGAATTCAAATCCAAGAATTATTAGGGGGATCTTATATGCTAGCCATCAAGCAATTCCCTTTCACCAGACGTACCATACTCTGAATCACCTTCTAATGCTATTTTGGTCTAATGATCTAATGAGATCATACAGAGCTCTCGTTTCTTATCTGCAATTTCTCTGCAAGTGTATCTAAACTGAACAATTACAGACTTTATCAGGACACTATTTATGAACGACCATTGTTGTGAAAAAAGAGACCTAGTTTGCAACATATTTTAGATAACCCACAAACAAAATACAATTTCTTTCTCAAAAATGAATGTTAACAGATTGTTTTTCACATGATTGATTACACATAAAACACCGTGAAGACATCTGACTTCCATCCTTTCCCACTTTAATAAAAAATACTGTTACTGATTTGCCAACACTGACACGCACTTTTCACTCTACTGTACCTTCTGAAAAAACCTTTATATAGTTATTAAGAAATGCCATATAAGGTAAGGTTTTTTACCAATTATACGAAAGGCTTTTCAATGTTCCTCACACAAACATGGCTCTTTTTAACCATCCATGCAAAGGTTCCTTAGGACAAAAAAATGATTGTTCAATGGCACCAGGAGTCAAGCTCTTTTTGGCATTCTTATTTTTTAAAAGTGGATCTTTCAGCATCCTTAAACACTTCTTTTTCTACAAAAGCTTGGGAGGAAGACAAAAACAAAGAAAGGGGAGGAAAAGAGGAAACAAGAAAGAGAGCAAGAATGAAAGAAAGAGATGTAATGCATAGTAGGCTCTGGGAGAAAAACTAGCATGCATCTGATGACTGACAGTGTCAAATCTATCCTGTCTGAATTGATGACACGGTGTCAAAGCAACCCACAGTTATGTTTTTGACCCGACCAAAGTGATTTCCAGACTAAAACTCTCGTAAACTTACCTCATCCACGTTCTCAAAGGCATTAATGATGTCATAGGGCAGGCATGACAGCAGGTCTATGACGAACCAGGTCTTCAGGTAGTTCATACGTATCAGTTTGGGGTCCGATATGACCTCTCCACCGGGGCCCACAAACGTGGTGTGAAAGTTCAGCACAATATCCACCAGGAAGATGACGTCCACCACACTGTCTACCACCAGCCAGGCCAGGTTGTTCTGCTTGGTTTTGAAGGAGACGTTGTATGGCACCATGATGGCGGTGTAGAAGGTGAGTATAAGAATGACCCAGTCCCAGGTGGTCTTAAAGGTGCAGTAGTGTAGGATGATGTGAGGGGGGGTTTTAGGAGCCTCTTGCTTGTACTGTGGGAGGATGTCCGAACCCAACTGCAGAGCCTGGGAAGGACAGGGGAAAGAAGAACCCTGAGTCGGAGTTTGCTTATGTTACGACTGCACAGTCGCACAGAGACACAGAGACAAGAACATTATAAAATCTAAAGTTAAAATTAAAGTAAAATAAAACCTCTGCAGAAAATAATATATTTAAAACACACTGTGCTACAAATGCAGGGATATAAATACTATAAGTGTACTATAAGAAAGTGGACACAAATGGTGATTAGGAGTATGTTATTGTTCGTGATATAAGTAATATTGACATAAGTATTATTGCACATAATAATAAGATATTACACATAATGGATTGATTTAGCATCCAATTAGAAACCTACGCATGATTTTGGACATGGTAAGACATAATAAGATAATAATGCATAAAATGATACTGATTTAAGACAATAAAAAACAAGTAGCATCAGATTAATGCAGATTACTTGGTGGATGTGTGACAGCGGAAGGAGTTATAGGGATTTTGAATGTGATCTCACTTTTAAACATTAGAAGTCATTTTAATTGCTGGTGGTAAGTCATAATTTGATATTTATAACTGATATTTATATTCATGTTATCTATAAATTGAAGCTCATTGGAACATCAAAGAATTGCTTATGATCTGAAAGCAGAAGACTTTTTCATACTTGTTTGTGACTTGCTTCATCACTTGAAGCCAGTTTTCACCAAGACTACAGTAAAGGCTTTCTGGTGATACCAGTATTAGCGGTTTTCTACATATGTTGCGAAACGTCTTCATTTTTTGGCATATCATAAATACCAGATGCATTTTAGACTGTGTGAAAACAATTGCATTGAAATATATAAAAAATATTGTTTTATAAAATATGTTATTCCTTATCCTGTACAATTAACATTTTAGAGGTTTGGTCCATCTAATATATTAACCAGAGTATACTTATTAAGTATAAGTATTAAATGTCATGATACCATTTAATTGTAAAAAATTGTTACAGTTTTTCACTTATTTAATTAAACTTCAAATACTGTGCTGTCTTCGTCCTGCATGTGAAACACTGTTATGCTTTACCCTGTACTATACTTTACAGGTTCAAACAATTTACTGAGTTACTCCCATTTTTGAGGTACAAGGAATGAAGCGATTACTGTGTGATAAGGCTGGTAACACTGGCTGAGGTAAAAGACATTAATATTTGTTTACTAATGTTTGTCATTAAGACTTCAGGTGTTTTGCCATTATATTTCAAGCAATAGATGTCTACAGTCCTGTTCTTTTTTTTTTTTACTTTAATGCAGAAATAGTAAAATAAGTATGTGGTATTAGCAGTGAAACTGTACAATGCTGGAAGTCGCCAGTGATTTTTTTAAGCTATGTGGAGAGACCCAGCACATCCAATGTCTAGTAAGCCTAGGAGCTAAATGTACTCAAACTGTGATTCTGTTTTATAATACTTTTCGCAGTACCGAAGCAAGGCCTTAACTTTGTGCTCTGAGGGCACCATGGGAAATAACACAGTAACACAACTGGGTCGGAAAGGTCTCAGTGACACCATACATACATCAGCACTTAGCGGGCAGTGGAGTCAACTTCTAGCCTGAGAACTGTAACAGAGCTGAAAGAAGCAAGTGCAAAAAACAGCACAGACCTTTAAAGGGTGAGTCATTGACAATTTTACTGGATGGTGTATATTGCTGACCTTTCTGGTTTGAATGTCTGTAAGTGTGCGTGTATGTGAAAAAAGAGAGAGAGAGAGAGAGAGAAAGAGAGAGAGAGACAAAGATACTCACCTCAGCCAGTCGTGAATGCTTGTGGCTGACTTCGGTCTTGTTCATAGGCGCCAGTTGCTGCAGTGTGCCACGGCTGTTGGTGAGCGCCCTGGTCAGCCTCGCAAACTTGGTCCATCCTGTCATGGAGAGGACTAGTTAACCTCCACACTCCATCTGCTCTGTCCTTCACACGTCCTTACTTCTGTGTATACTTTACATATATACACACTAACACACGCACACAATTTGCAGGTCCCTCACTCCAAAAGATCAGAACCAAGTCCTTTCTCTCTGTCTTTCCTTCTGATGCCATGCTCTCGTCAGTGAAACTCTGAGGAGGCTCTACGGCACTTTTACTGCCTGTATCTCTGCCTTGCTAAATGTCCGTCCCTCTCACTCTTGCTCTTTTCTGGTTTTCTTTTTTTTCTCAATGAAAAAAGTAAAGACAAACATTTGTTTACAGTCTGGCTTCTTCTTCACACACCTACCATGTTCATGTCAACATTCTACTAAGTCTATTCCCTGCCCCATCAACATCTATAGAATCAGAAAGGCATCCACAGGCACAGAGATGGCTTGCAAGGCCCTTATCTCTCTTTATGACTAAAAAATGAAAAGGGCCACATGAAGTGAAGAGGCACAAGAGAGTCAGGCCTGGAGCTGTGAGAGTCTGAAGCCAGTGGCCTTTCATTAATGTTTTACTGGTACGGGCCTATTTTTTGGCAAAAACTGATTGGGGCCGGGGGTAAGGTGGCGGATAAAAGAGGTAAAGATACCCTTATATGCCAAACCGGCTGAGGAGTAATTGCACCAGACAAAATCCACTCCGCCTACTTTCTCCAGAAGTCAGGATTTATAGAATCAGCTGCTAAAAGCAGGCTGGAGGAACGGGGCTGGAGGAACGGGGAGGGAGGGCGGGTGTGGGGGAGGGAAAAAAAGATGCTGTGCAGTTTTCCAATTTAAGCCACATCTCGTGAATGTGCAAAACACAACAACGGGGAAAGTCTCATGTGGCCAGCTGCAGCAATAGCACACAGGAGCGCAGCCACGCAAGCTCCAAAAGAGGGATAAAAAGGAGGAAATCAGCCATGTGCACCGATTGGTGGGTTGGACCAAAATAGCACGCTGGCCCAGTGGAGCCCTTCAAGGAAGGCACGCAAAAATAAAGGACTGCCTTATGGCACAGAGGGCAAAGCAGACACATAGGCACCAAGGACTTCAGGATTCTTATGCAGGCCATTATTGCTGAGTAATTAAATGAAGAGGATTTGGGTGGGAGGATGGCAGAAATGTCACAAAATATTTAAACAAATGTGTGAAATGAGGCAACTGTGGGAGGAGGCAACAAAGTAAGGGTGAAAAGAAAAAAAGAGAAGCAGTGAGAGAGCAGAGGGGTCAGATAAGGACAGCGTTTGCAAGAGATGGCTTAAGAGAAAGAGAAAAAGAAAGAGACAATTGTGTGACCTATCTGTCTCTCTCTGAGGGCTGAGTGACACCACTGAGAAGGGCTCTGGACCCTAGAGGACTCATACAGCTTCAGCGTCCCCACTGGGAAGCAGGCTATTCCCCACAGAGCTCCCTCAGGCTGGCCTTTGCTCCAGAGAGGAGTGGGAGCATCTACTTGGCCGTTTTGCCTTAAGAAACATCCCCACCAGGCATAACAGGGCAAGGCAAGAACTGGCCCTCTCAGAAAAAGACCAGAACTAACAAAACACATGCAGGAAGAAGCAGAAATTGTTCAAAAATGTTCAGAATTATCAGGCTCTATATAATTGAAGCTACTGGCTTGTAGCTCATTGGCTTGGTTTGTACCTGCTTGATAAAGCCCCCCACACCTCCCACCCGCCAATAAAGGAAGGCTGTGTTTACCCATAACAAGGAAACTAGCGATTAGTTCTCCAAGTCAATTTTGGTTGCCGTGCTACAGTACCAACATGACACCGAAGGAAGAGTTTTTCCCTCCCAATTCCTTCAATTTAATCCCTGGAGATAGAAGAGTATATGGAAGAAGTGAGAGAGAGGGGCAAATGTAGGTTGAGATGATAACATCTACTGGCTAGCCTGTCCCCTCTGGGCCTCTGATTCAGTAGATTCTCTCCATCTCACTGTTTAACTGGTAAAGTGAAGTCACAGCACATATATGTGATGGCTTGAGATGCTTCTGCCAGGGAACGTTAGACCTTAGGCAAAAATTCCCTCTGGATTTCACTGTTGCCATGGACTCCACATTATTTTCTCATTTCTTGCCCTCTACGTGCTATTATTTGGAGTTTGCACACTTCTCAACAGCCAATGTCAAATAGGATTGGATTGTCGAAAGTGTTTCAGACTGGCAGACAAACACACGGGCACATTCCTCCCTCCAAACAGGCGCACAGAAGAACTCGCCACTGCTGCAGAGAAAGGTTCACAGATAATTGAAACACTAGGGAACGTACACACAGACACACACGCATGACACACTAAAAGAAATAATGAGACCGCATGCACTGATGAGGACAGTCCACCGCTCCTGTCGCGAAAACCTTGAGTATACTTCATAGTTTCCCTTAAACCTCTCTAGGCCAAAGCAGTGGCTTTCTGAATGGTACATGTGATCTCAGAGGGTCTCTTATTCCCTCTGAAACCAACACACACACACACACACACATTTATAAACACACACAGTCACATTCTGCCCAGAGATCTGTGGGCCTTGAGGATGGTGGAGAAAGCTAGACAGTCACATGGAACAGAGCTCCTGGAATAGTGCTCCGCTACATGACTTCCTAATTATGATCCAGACTCAGTCGGGCAAATAAAAAGCATGTAATATGAGCACTAAGACCTTTTGCATAACATGAGTTATCTCTTTAACTTAAAAGCAGTACCCTAGCCTAGCCACTGTATTACATCTATTAAATACTTTAGTGGGGTAGCTGAGTTTTCATGTACTCTTTATGACACCGATTTTGGTAAAAATAATTCTACAGTAAATATGTTTTGTAAAGGAAAAGAGAAAGTTCCAATTGCATTTACTTCTTAATTTAGTGGAAGTAGTGGAAAGTAGTGGAAATTCTTTAGTAATTGTAATATTTTGTTACTGTACTTAAATGTAATAACTGAATGGTTCAATTCCAGAATGTTCGTAACAATTTTGGATTTAATATGTTTTCGAAAAACAAAAAAACAGACCTTTAATGGTATAATTATGGTGTCATTAATAATCATATTCGCATTAACCAGATTCATTAAAAATCTGAAACACCAGAAGTCTTTCTCTATTTCTCTTGTCAATCATTTGATTTCACGAAAACACCCATCCAGCCAAATACATATCTTTATAAAATGATACTTCACACAATTATGCTAATTTGTACTACCCTATAGATGGTGCACCACACATTACTGCATATCACCAATCAACGAAAACTCATGTATTTGTTAAAACATTTCTTCTTCCATGTATACACATGAATATGTTTAAATACTGCTTTACTTTTGTGTTTAATACTTTTTTAACTTTCACTGAAGTATATTTTTGACTAAGATTTTTTTTTAAAATTCAGACTTACACTTAAATATAGTTTCTCTGGGTTTTATCCATCCCTGCAGAGTGCAAGAGTTTACTAGACTCAACCTGAATAATTGAGTTCCACCTAAAGTCCAAGAGCAAGTGAAAATTCAGGGTTGATGTGTTTGAAGCAAGAAAAATGGACACGATCGAGCTTTGATAAGGGTTAAACTGTGATCTACTACAAGACCAGAACATTTACAAAATGAAAGGTCTTGTAGTGTGTCTCTTCTGACCTACCAATGGTAGTCAAAGGACCAGCAACTGGCCATTGGCACCCAAAGCTCATTAATTCACGTGAGGATCAAAGGCTAGTCCTTCTGGTCAGATCCTGCAGAAAAGCTATTGTAGCACAAACTGCTGAAAACGTTCATGCCGGTTATGATAGAAACGTGCATCTGTGCATCACAGCTGATGAGGCTGCATAGCTGCAGACAGGAGAGAGTGCCTATGCTTACCACTGTCCACCACTGAGTTTGGTAACAGTGGGAACATAAGAATCAGAACTGGACCACAGTGCAATGGAGGAAGATGAGGGTGCCAGCTTAGCCTGAGGAACCGTGTTTTCTTTTACAGCATGGGGAGAGCCAGGAATGAGAGATTAGTTTACTGAGGAGAAGATGGCACCAGAATTACAGCAGATCGGTGTATAGTGGTTTTGAGACAGGGAAGTGAAAACTGTTAAGTGGGATGTTAACATATTCAAGTTCACACATTTTTATTTTTTATATAGCATACTTTAATGAAGAAACATTCACTCTGTAAGTCTAACTGTGAGCATTATTACTGGAACCTGTCAGCTATTGAAAGAAGCACTGATTGCTTCTAAAAATCTTCTTTTTCATTTTTTTTGTAACTCGTAATGCATTCTGTCTTTTTCAAAAATAGGATATTGTTGTTTACAGTATTATAGAAGAGACACATTGCAAAATGCAGTACACTGTAAACAAAAATTAGTGTAAGAAAGCAGTAAATAAAAACTTCTCTTTTTATAAATACAAATAACTCTTCAGCCCATAACAATGTATTTTTTTTTAATGGTGGGAGGATCCACTCAATTAAAGCCTTGCTGGCAAACCGAAACTGTAAAACATAGCTTTGGTTGTCTACGAAGGAAGACATACCCTATTTATTCTCATAAAGTACAAGAAGCACTTTAGTCCCTGTGTGGGAAACAAGCTATTCAATGTGGGCAAAAGATTTTTGATTTGCAAGTCATCTCAGAGACATATGCATTTTACATTGCACACTGAATACGTGCATATTACAAGAAAAACACTGCAAACCTGTTTACAAATAAATGACACACCAAGAGTGTTCTATCTAATAATGCTGTTGATTTTAAACCAGATCCACAGCCCAAGCCATGCACCGGCCTGTCGTTCTGCTACTCTTACAGACAAGCCTGAGAATGAAATGACAGTAACTACCAGTCCGCTTCTCAGATTCAATGTGTGAGTCTGTGTGTGTGTGTGTTAGTGTGTGTGTGTGTGTGTGTGTGTGTGTGTGTGTGTGTGTGTGTGTGTGTGTGTGTGTGT
>JBBJLR010000160.1:8414446-8433348 GCA_037577145.1 Brachypetersius gabonensis | reverse complement strand
ATTCTCTGCAGATCTATTGTCATTTTAGAATGTTATACTTCTGTAGTTATGTTGGTGAAAGTAACTCAAAAGTAATATAGGAGTCATGTAACGTATTACATTTCTGAGACAGTAATATTGTAAGGTAAGGGATTACTTTTAAATGATTGTAACAAGTAATCTGTAATGTATTACAGTTTGGAAGTAACTTGCACAAAACTGAGTGCTATACTGTTTTGTAGGATAGGACCTGGTAGACTAACTTTCTCTCTTCATGCACATCAGTGGACCTTGGGCAACCAAGACCATGTAGCCAGTTCACATGCTATCTTTCCTTGAGCCACTTTTGGTAGGTACTGACCACTACATACTGAGTACACCCTACAAAACCTGCTGTTTTTGAGATGCTGTCCCAGACTTTTGTCTAAGTCACTCAGATCCTTATGCTCACCTGTTTTTCCTGCTCCCAGCACATTAGAGCTGACTGTTCGCTTGGTGTCTAATATACCTCTTGACAGGTGCAACTGTAACAAAATAATCAACTCACTTCACCTGTCAGTGGTTTCAGTGTTGTGACTGATCGATGTATGTATCTCCGTTCAGATTTGTCATGAGGTTGCAATGAATTCATTTGTATCTCGAGAGGCAGAAACAGCCAATTTCTCTGCATCTTCCACTGAAACAACTGCAACAGACTGCCTACGGTAACAACACTTCTTATCACTTCAGCATTAGTGGGTGGCTAAACTGCTGTAGGCTAAACATGTCAACAAAAATGAAACATGGATTGTTTTCATGATTTCGTTTTCATTTGGACATTATGGAGTTTTATATGGTTTGGCACTTAAACACATTTGATCAGTAAATAGTAAGTGGTATTTTCAGTCTGATGGTCTCACAAGCTTTATTTTTCCTGACCCTGACTTTTTCTCTTTAACTGGATTCTCCTCTAAACACGTACTCTTTCCCAATCTTTTGTTTTTTCCTCCTTTACTCTCTCTCTACATTCGCCATCCTTTTATCAATCTCTCAGCCTCCTTTATCAGTATCCATCAGCCTCCTTTCATCCATCCTTCCCTTCTTTCTCTCGTCGTTTGCCTGTGTGCCGTGCGCTGTGACAAGGCTTACAAAAGAGCATGCTGAGGATGGCCAGGGGCAGCCATGCTAAAGCGCAGCGAGTTCCATTGCATAAGACACACACAACTGAGATGCTCCCGAGGGTGGGGGAGGATAGAGGAGGAGAGATAGAAAACAAGGGAAAGTAGATAGAGAGGAAGGGAGAAACATAGAGAGAAGCAGAGAGTGAAAGAGGACAAGAAAAGGAGAAAAAATGGAAAAAGGGGATATAGGGAAAAAAGAAACAGGGAAAATAAGGGAAAACAATAGAAGGGAAAAAACATGATGAGAAAGAAAAGGAAACCCATGGACAAAAAAAAAAACTGAGAGATTCTGAGAATGAGAGAGAGAGAAAAAGAAAGAGAGAAAAGGAGAGCGAGAGAAAGACAGAGAGAAAGAGAGTGAGGATGGAAACCGAAAGAAAGGAAACAAATGGACGTGGAATAGATTAAAAAAGAGAGAAAATACAGAGAGAGAGAGAGAGAGAAGAACAAGAAAAAAACATACAGAACAAAAAAGAGACAGAATAAGAAGAAGGAAAAGAGAGGCATATAGAGAAGGGGAAGAGAAAAGAAGAGGAGAGGGTGAGAGTGGATGTAAATTATGTAAAAGAGAGAGAGAGAGAGAGAGAGAGAGAGAAAGAGAGAGAGAGAAAAGAGAGAGAGAGAGAAATGAACAACTGAGAAGGAAAGAGACAAATAAAGATAGAGCAAAAATGAGGTGAAAAATAGAACACTCAGAAGTTTCTGAGTATTACAGCTTTTAAAGCCCTTATTCAATCGCACCTAAGCACTTTTTATTTGACATAAAATACATTTTCAAACCTGCAAAGCACCCTTGGTGTTGCTAAAATCCACTTTGAGGCCGGACATCTGTTCTAGCATAAAGACTGTGGCCCTAAAGCACCAATTATTCCATCTTGGGGGTTATTTAAATTTTTTTCTGAAGAACGAGAACCCCCTGGTGTCTCCCATCAGTCAAACACTCAAGTTGCTCTTTCCTGCCAGCCTCTCTCTGCAAGAGTAGCTACCAGTCATTACTCCTCTTACATAAGCAAATTGGCTCTAAAATGAACCCTCTTCCCATGCAAAGAAAATAGTAAAGGTTAAAAAAAAAAAAGGGGCTCATCAAATTGACTTTTGTTTCCTTACAGCTGTGTACCCCTTTTTCCTCTTAGAATGTGCAAAACACATTCGCCTCTACTGCCACCACACAAAGAAATAATGGAGGCTCACTCCTGGAAAAGACTGAATGAGGTGATGCACAAAGCAAGCTTTAATAACACCTACATCAGGGAGGCCAATGCTACGCAACAGGATTTCAAACCGAACAAGACTAAATATGCAACATGCAAAGCTCTGAGGTGAGAACAGCACAGCACTTCAAAGCTCAGACCTAATTTCTAAATAAATAAGTACTTAACAATTCCAATATGCGAGAACACTATAAAATTCTAAAAGTTGTGCATTCCCTTTAATTCGTCAAACAAAGCCATGCCTCAACAGGAAGTTAACTAATCATCTTGAGGGGTGTACATTTATAACTTGCATCATTTAGGGACTTTATGCTTAAGCGCATAAAAAGCTGTTTGAGGAGGCTGATATAGGCTTTTTAAAAGGCTAATAAAAGCGGAATGAACTTTTCTGAGGCTTCGTTCTATATGAAGTTCCCCTGTATTCCCATAAACGCTACTACAACACCACATCAAACCGTCACAATGCAAAATAGAACAGTCACGTTTTAGCGAGTAAACGGTTTGTTAAACTTCAAAATCTATACTCAGCAAATGAAAGACATTTTCCACATGAATACTGAACATTGATTTAGATCAAATACTCCGGTGATACTCTGAATTAAAAGAAAGATTTGTGTGAAAAATTACATTTGTGTTATAGTTTACTACATGGATGTGAGGTTTCTGCAAGTGTATGTGATCTATAAAAATGAATAAACGAATATTAGTTATGTGGTTTAATAGAATGGTTAAAAATGAATTGGTAGATTTTGTTTCTTCAGTTTAGTACTGGAGTCACAAGCCTATCATCACTAGACACTAGAAGTTCATAGTAGTCCCAAATGATTTCCTTAAAATACTCTTCAAAACATCTCTTGACATCCTGATACTACATTTTGATATTCTTTAAAGCAGCTTATAGATGTGTCTTAGCAAACTGCGATATGAAAACAAATATAACATGTAGGCAAATGCCACAAGCTGCCTTTTTAGAAACATGTGTTTTCATAAATCACCAAAGGAGTCGGAGTGAAGATCTAGAATCAGTTTTTTTGAAAAGAGCACTCAGATACAGAATCTGATCTATGATCATCCCTCCTTATGGTCATATTTCAGAAACAATTTGGGCGACGTTGACTTCTAATAGTTAACAATGTTAGCCTCTCAGATTCAGTTTTAAACTTCTAACTCACTTTCTATAACTGCTTCATCCTCAATAGGGTTGCGGGTACCCGGAGGCTATCCTGGGCCCAGTGGGCCAAAGACTCACCCAGGGTGGGGCGTCCGCCCACCACAGGGCACACACACACCACTCTCACACACTCACACCTACAGCCAATTTAGAATCCCCAGTTCACCTGACGCACATATCTCTGGACTGTGGAAGAAATCAGAGACCCCGGAGGAAACCAACGGCACCACAAAGAGAACGTGCAAACACCGCACCCACAAAAAATTTAAATGATTTAGGTGGACTGAGAGTGTATTCAGTTTTCAGTATTTGTTCATATTTCAAGATAACAGTACTTCATGAAGAGCAAGAAACCATATAAGAAAGTCTATTTAAAATGACTTAACATCTCAGTGAAGTTTATAGCAAGGATTGATGGTCTAGACAACATTATTTGCATTGCATACATTTTCCTAAAGAATGTAAGCAACATTAGCCTTATAGCTCCAGTGGAAACTGAATGAAGCAAACTGTTGGACACCAAACACATCTTGATGGTGGCTTGATGTACATTTTTTTTTCACTGAAATGTCCCAGATTGTCCATGCCTAACCATATCAGGTTTCCAGACATAGATGATACTGGGTTCGTACTTGAATCTTTACTAATAGTGCAGCATGTGGCTGGTAAATTAAAGCAAAGGCTGCAGCGATGGCACAGACTGTAACCTCCCTTCCCCCATGACAGAGGGAGCAGCCAGGGGCGAGAGACATGGCACAGTGGGTATTCACCATGTGGCTAAAAGTAAGGACGGTCAGGATCCATGGGTCAGAGACCACTTGCTATGGAGAAAATGTCATTGATCCATGGTTCAAGTTCTCTGAACACCTTACAGGAGGTGAAAAGGAACAAAGGAGAGATGGATGGGCAAGTCAGAGCAACCACAGAGCTCATCTCACCACACACACTCTCACCGTTTACTGCAGAAAGAAAACTGGTCTTGTTAAAACTCAAAGCTCCCGGCTAATAAGCACCTGCAGAAGTTAAAAATATGATGTCAAGCAAGAGTGTGGAGAAGTTGGTGAGCATAATGTGGGCCTGCACTGATTACAGAGGTTTGTTACATGGTTAAATGGTTCTTCTCCTTGATGGAGAACCTATTGGATATGAAGAATCTTTTAAAAAGAGCAAGTGGGGGAGAAAACATCTTTGCACTAAAGAGAATGCTTTTGGCAAAGAGTGTGTGTGTAAAGGAGGAGAATGAAAACAAAATAGCACTTTTGTTCCTGTAACCGTGTGTGACCTCTGCTGGTGAACGGCTCTAAGTGAGCAAACCCCTCAACACACACACACACACACACATGCTGACAGTAGTACAGTAAGGAGAGAGTGTGTGTGGCAGTACGGTCAAAGTTAACCGCTCAATCTACTGCATCACAGAGCATGAGATGGAGATCACTTTTTAATAAGGTGAGAGAGAGAGAGAGAGAGAGAGAGAGAGAGAGAGAAAGAGAGGGTGAGAGATAGACAGGGAGAGGGGGGTGGAGAAAGAGAAGGAGAGAGCAAGAAAAAGAGAGAATATGGAAAAGAGAAAGAGAGAAAGAAAGAGAAATAGTAAAGGAAATAGAGAGAGGTTTGCATTATTTACGGCTGTTTGATGTGTTGGAAATGCTACAAAAACACAGTCATTTTCATCAAGCAGCTGTCAGCCTCCCCCTGAACTGAACAGCTGAAGTGGCAGCATTTTCTTTGTTTATTGTTCCACTTTCCAATGTGTTTCCAAGTTGAAGCAAACAGCTATATTACTATTATTAGTAAAAGTACTTAAAATAATAGTAATAACAATAATAATAAAATTATAATAAAAATAAGTAGTAGTATTAGCCAGTCATTTTAATCATTGGAACAATAATAATGATAACGCTATGATTTAAAGAGAGTTAATCATTTGCTTTGCTATATTAAAGTATTAGAAATAAGAATGCTATATTTATCAGTGACTTTTTGAATGGTGACCGAAGCAGGAACAGTTCTCCTTTCTCAAATGATATGCAGGAGAATCCACAGCTCCAGAGCTGAAGAGACGCGGAGGTTTAACGCTTCTGATAAACGCTTCTGGTAAAAAAAAAAAAAAAAGACCTTTATTCTGGGCTCAGGTCGCCCAGGGGGACGACTGGACTGGACTGTCCTGAAGGAGCGCACAGCCTGCAGCGAGTAGCTCTTCCAGCCTTTAAACTGCTCTAAGCTCGGCAGGACCGTGCACGAGCGCGTGCGTCAAAACTTAACGGCACGCGGGACTAAAAAGTGCATAATTTTTAGAACATGACATGAAACGTGGTAATTAAATAAACACAACACAACACACTTTACGAGCGAAGTGCTGCGCCTCTGTGTTTACGCACGCGGAGCGCGGGTCCGCTCGTGCGCTCATTCCCCGCGGGAGCTCAAAATTATAGAAGGGACGACAAAAAAGCACGTGCTTACCGCTCGAGCGCCTCACGATGTTCTCCAGGAAGGTGTTCTGAGGTGCCACCAGGCCTCTCTTTCCGCCGTGCATCCTGCGCACCGCCGCGAGTCTCCTTGGCCGAACCCGAGCGCGCGCACCTGGCCAAAGCGGATCGCGAGCGTGCAACGTGCGCGTGTGTGTGTGAGTGTAAGTGTGCGTGTGCGTGTGTGTGCGCGCGCGTGGTGGACTCGCTCATGGTAACGCTGCGCCTTTGCCGCGCGCCTCGCCTAGCTCCTCTGTGGCCCCGGAGCTCAGCCGGCGCCACGAGCTGGATACACACACACACACACACACACACACACACACACACACACACACACACACACACACACACCCTCCTCACTAACGCGCGTGCGCACTCTCCAAGCTAGAGCGCAACAGATGGGAGCTGTCGAACAGGATCTGAACACATAACGGAGATGAACGCACGTGTCCGGGACGACCCTGTCTGATCTGAAGACATATGTCTCTTAAAAATGAAGCGTTTAATATAAGTTAAGAAAAGATAACCCTTTATTAGTCCCACAGGTGGGAGATTTACTGCAGCAAAGTGGACAAGCAAAACCAATGGAATAAAAGTATGCTATACAAATAACACAAAAACATAAATATAGAAGTTTTTGCGTGTATATACATATGAATGCAAATAAGTAAGTACGCATTTACAGAAACACAAAGGAGCCATTTATTGTTCAAGCCTGTTTAGACATATAAAAAGGCTGGCTGAGTTTTTTTCTTTTAGTGCTTTTACATTCCAGAGGAAAATAATCCAGTTGAGCTGTAATGTTTGTTGGACACGCAGAATAAAAACGAGTTACTGCTGTCGCAACACAGCACTGCAGTAGCATCAGAGGAGCTTCAGAGGAGAAACATCTGGAAAACTGGAAAGACACAGGAAAAGAACTGCCAACTCATTCTGAAACTATTAGAGAACAGATAGAATGGGTAAACGGATTAATGAGAGAGTGTGTGAGTGAGCGAGTGTGTCATTTCTATGACTAAATTATGAATGAATGAATAAATGATGGGTGACTGATAGACGGACAGATGGACGGATGGTTGGATGGACAGATTGATGCATGAATGGGTGGGTAGAGGGGTGAAAGCAAAGTCTAACTGGAGAAATAAAAAAAAGATAAATCACTTACTAAATAAATGGTGGAAGGAAGGATGGTGGATGAATATTGCCATACTGAATAAAAGCATGCAAGTGCCTTCAATGAATTAATGAGTGAGTGAATGAGTGAGTGAGTGAAGGCACAATCTAAACAGAGCCAAAAAAATTGAATGAACAAACCAACAAATTGATGAATGCGCACTGTAAACAGCGGCATAAATAACAAAATGCCTACATAAATAAATACTAAGTCGCTAAATTAATAAATATGGATAAATGTATGGATGGATGTAAGAAAAAATAATATCATACTGAAGGAGTAAATGAAAGAACAAATGAATTGATTAATTACAAGTATGAATGTTTGAATGATCTAGAAAGAAAGAAAGAAAGAAAGAAAGAAAGAAAGAAAAAAAGAAAGAAAGAAAGAAAGAAAGAAAAGAAAGAATGAAAAATGGACAGATTAATGAATCAATGAATGAACGACCACTTGGTGTCTGGTGAATAAATCGCCTCGCCCGGTCTAATAAGATGAACGAATCAATCAGTCAGTAATGAATAAATGAATGAATAAATGAATGAATAAATGAATGAATGAATGAATGAATGAATGACAGGGAGGACTTTGCCAGTTTAGAGTAAACTCAGAGTGCTGTAGATTGAATCCTCCAGCTGCAGGACCCCTCCTCCCTCTCTTCCCCCTCCCTCCCTCCGTCTCTGGATTCCCCCGCTGAGAGGGACAGAGCCCCTATTGTTCCCAGCCCACCGCTGCCTAATATGGACTTGGCCAGCAGCAGGAGCCGTGATTTCCTGAGCGCGGCCATGGCGCACGGAGAGCCGCGTGAGGAGAGTGCGCGCGGGGACGCACGATGAGAAGACCCGGCTGTCCGGCCGGCTGTGGGATCGTGAGCTGATCCAGGAAAGGAGCTTTAAACCAGGGGCTGGAAAGTAGGAAGAGAAGGGAGAGGAGTGTGTCCCGGTGTGGAATTAGTGTCCCGGTGCGGAGCGCCATGCCTGCGCGCGGAAGGAGAAAGACCCCTGGGGCCGCGGTGGTCCTGGAGACTGACGGGGAAGGAGGAGAAGCCACGATGGCCAAAAAGATGTTAAAGTGTGTGGTGGTGGGGGACGGAGCGGTGGGCAAAACGTGCCTGTTGATGAGCTACGCTAACGACGCCTTCCCTGAGCAGTACGTGCCCACCGTGTTCGACCACTACGCAGGTGAGCTGAGCGTGTTCTCTCGCTATAATCTCATGGTGGAAGGAACAGGAGTCAGGGCAGGCCGTTTCGAGTGTAGCCTAGTGCAGCACACTCCCCACCCCACCACCAACACAGAAGGGGCTGGGGCCCAGGCTCCGAAACAGGAGCTGTGTGCAACTACCACACCGAGGACTAAGGCCTGGCAGGAAGAGGCGAGACAACACAGCTCACCCAGGCATTATACACACAGTAACATTGGTATACAGCTTTGGGGAAACGATACCTGTTGATGTCTAATCAAGACACAGATAAAACCTAGATTCAGGGTCAAATAAAACAGACATCCAGTGGTTATACTCCACTAACACAAAACATGTAATTCAAAATAAGGCCATATCAATGTCATTCATTTTAATGAATGAATTGAGCTACTTTAGTGTGCACCCATTGCTGACACAGGACATCAGTTGTGCACTCAGCTTGAATGAAAGCTTCTGTTTAATTAGAAAAGCAATGGCAATAGAACAGGACACTGTAGGGGCCTACGGTCATCATGACATTTGCCAAGAGTTGGGAAGAGGGAAACAAGGCCCCCCAGCATTGGTCTATGGGCCAGAAGAACTGTATTTTCCAGTGATAGAGTGTAGTGCCATCAAATACTTTGGCATGAGAGACCATCCAGACACCAGTACCCAGTGTTCTTGTGTCTAAACACAACCAAATCTTCACAGCAATGGTCCAACAGGTAGTGTAAACAATCCCAGAAAAACAGAGGCTAATGTAGCAGCCCCGGGGGAGGGGTTGCCAAACTCTCTTAATACACTTGATAACAGAAGAAACACTGGATGAGCAGGAGCACATCGCAAAAGTTACAGTCTGAGATAAAGCACTGAGGGTGTTCACTAGATGACTTGTATAACTTTAATATTGAAAAAAAAACTTTACTGTAACAAAGTTGTAGTAAACAAAACAAAGGCATACAAAAAGCACAAGGCTCTGCTCTCATCTGCAGGGGAAATCCCCCTCTGCGATATCACATGAATGCTCTAAGAAGCCTCTTGGGGTCAGCTCCTAATTACACAGTTGAGCTGAGGTCAGTTAGATTTACAGCCCAAAAAATGCAACAACTGTAGAGAGCTGAAAGATATTCTTTTGAGTGATTAAAAAAACATGAATGTGAAGTGTAGGTCAGCTCGTTACGTCTTCTTTGTAACGGTCAGGAACCTTTCTGTTGTATGGTATTGCATATAATTTACAAAATCTATTCCACAAAAACCAAAGAAGCAACACTCGTCCAACACTTGACCGCATTCTCGGTTTTGTAGTCATTATTAGTTACAGCTTATTATCGAGTAGCTACCAAAACGATCTGATAACATCTGTGAAATGAATATGTAAGTCCTGTAGTTATAAGGTTCAGGAGCTGGACTGTGGACTTCCTGAAAGGCTTTCATAGTTATGGCAGTTATGTCTGTTTTGCTTATCATGTTGGTTACTTTGGAGTTTCATCTTAATTCAATGATTTTACTTTTTTGTGTGCTTTTTTGTTATTTGTTGGGGGCATTACAAATTTGACATCGCTCTTGAAAACCTTTACTTTACCACAACAACAAAAAGCACAGCGAATTGATGACCTTTTCACAGCAAAGTAGAACTTTGTCAAAGCAATGTATAGGCTATGCTTCCAATTATAATCTCACAGCCTCTCCCTTTTTTGGCTTAAAGTGTTTCTGCAACTGGCTAACTTTTTATGACGACTTGCAATGAACACTAATGAGCCAGAAGCCCTTTTTAAATCAGGAGTGGTTGGGGGCAGGGAAGAAACATGCACCACATTATAGAGCATTTGAATTTCATTGTGCTTGTAACAAATCTCAAAGGCAGGGAGGTGATTCCTTTTTGTCTTTTGATAATCATTTGAATGACAGCCCACAAGTGTGCTCATCTATCTTTGTACAAGGATTGAGTGCCACACCAAATAAAGAAAAAACATTTAGTTTTTGATTTATAATTTATATGTTACATTTTAATGTTCTTTAACTCAAATAAATTGGCCGCAGATTGCATTCCTCAGGCATGGAACACTTGCCCCAAACCTGGAGGTGAGGTAAACATGTACCTTTTGTCCATTCTATTTCAGTTTGGCTGTCCCATCCCTCTAACTACAGTATATGATTTTTTTTTTGTCCTCAGACACACCTTACAAAGTTCCAGAATGGTTTCTAACTTAAAACAGAAGTGAAAATAGGCATACTGGAGCAGAAAAACACTAACGCACTCAATGCTTTCTCCTCAGTTTATCAAGTCATTCATGACTCATAGTCTGAAATATGGTGTGACCTTCTATCAAGAGTGTTGTGGAGCTTTGGGCTACAGAGTATCTACAGAGCTTCAACTCCTCTTCTTCTAGGACAGTGGTTCCCAACCTGGGGTCCGGGCCCCCCTTAGGGGGGCGCTAGAGATCACAGGTGGTGCGCACAGTTTTGTCTGTACTGAGGTTACCGAAATTATATTTGTACACATTAAATTCATAAAATCCCAATGTCTGAGAACCTTAAGAGTTTGTGTGTGTATGAGTATAAGAACAAAAACCTACAGCCGCTGTTTATTTTAAAGTTTGTAAATCATATTTTGGGGTTGAGGGGCATGGCTTGTCTTAGACACAGGCAAGGGGGGCTTCAAAGAAAAATGGTTGGGAACCACTGTTCTAGGAGGTAATGAGCAGATCATGTTCGCAAGAAATGATCAAACCAGTCACTGTCTCCCACTTCAGAGAAGAAGACTCCATGAACTAGCTCGAGTCATGTCTTGTACTTAAAATGAGAGTGTGCATTTAAAAGAAATTGTACATATGGAGAAAACAACTTAAAAGATATTGATCATATTGTAGTCGTTTACTCCACTTTGTGGCTATTAAGAGTTAGAATGCCTTAAGATCTGAATAATGGAGGCCCCATGAGGTTCTTTTAATTGGTTCCTTTACAGTGCTTTGGCAAAAACAGATGTGGCCCACCATCTCTGTTACTGACTCTTAAGACCTCACTATTGATTAGGTATCGGAAATCAGCTGTGTGCTGGTGCGTAAGGAAGCTCACACATCACACAATGCTTTTGGTACAAACGGCACATCTGTCAAATGCTCTGTTGGCATCTAAGACCTAGCGAACTGCTACGTGCTTTTGTGGAATGTTTGGGATTGCTAAAGGTGAAGTACTCTTGTCATTAGGTCTAAACAAAGGTGTGCCTGTTCATATTTAGTACATTTCGGATGTTTATAAACAAGGATATGTCTGAGGAACTGTGAGGAAAAAGAGCAAAAAGTGTGAAAGGAATGGGAAAGAAAGGGCACTGGGAGAGAGAAGGAACATTCTACCAGCTCCCGCAGCAATACTGAGTGAAAATGCAAGGCCAATCAATCGCTCCCATTCAGCTTCAGCCCCACCAATCTCTCCACATGGAGAGGGCCTTCACACAGCATCATAATAAAGAGGGTGAATTGTCACACAGTGCCTTAATGTCGAGGCAAAAGAGCACAGAGCTCGTATTGTATGGCACTGAATGGCTCTCCCTGTGTTAGTGAGCAAGTATTAGTGTTAAATGGAAAAACGCTCATTTATTCTGCTTGCTGTAAAACAGTAACTGTAGTAATGGGCAGCATTCTTTAACACATGGTGGGACGCATGTAGCAATGCAGATGAATTCTCCTCCAAGGTCTTGATGCTTCACTGAACTTTGGGTCCAATGACCTTTTCAAACACACCAAGTAGTCTGTTACAAATAACAGTTACAAAAAAATGAGTCTGAGTTTATGTATTTTACTTGTTTTGTTTTGTTTTGGGTTTTTTTTCAGAAATGTCACATTTTGATAACACCTTGAGAAAATGACCCTCTTCATTTGATGCATCCCTGTTATCTTAGAAAATAGACTGTGTAAATGTATCAAAGTATCAAAGAATTGAAAGGAAATAACATTTTCCTCTTGCCCTACATGTAGCCAAGACATGTTTGCCTTTTTGCCTGTTTCTTTAGATTAGCACTGGGGCTACAAGGCTAATGTTGCGAACATGCACTAAAAGTCAGTAGTCACACAAGTTTTTTGTAGCAGGTTCAGAAAACACATACTCTCTGGACATAATCTGTCTGGACCTGCTCAGATAGTATTCAGGTCTTCATTAATATGGCACAGACTTTTCAGTGTGGCTTAGGACACAGTACAACCTAGGACTTTAGAAAAGCACTCCCGATCTTAAGGTGGTTTGTGAAAACAAGCCCTGGTGTCTTAAAAGACAGCCCACAGTGTTCATACATACTTTGATACTTTCATCATTTTTATAGCTTACAGTATGCTGTCCTAACGCACATAAAACAGACTGTGACCTTAAAAATGAACTCAGTGTTGTTTCTGTGGATTAAGAAATGTTTAAGGGATTTGAAGAAAATATTTGCATGATAATTAAATTTTAGCTGCACTTCTAAACTAAAGCAAAATGTTGACCCCAAACCTTACTTGACTCATCGACTGCGTCTGAGGAAGTGAATAATTGTGTAAATCTGATTATTCACCAGCTTTTTAACTGTCTTTAAACTTTTTAATTAATACTAAAACGAAAGTTTTAATGGATTAATTTTTGCCCAACTCATTACACGAATGTTCATTTCAGGGTCATGAAACTCTCGGACCTCCTGGCTCACGTCATGCCCTGTGAAAGATGGAGGTTTATAGCTCCACCGGTAACCGAGGCTGTGGTTTCCGTCCACAAATCCCGCCGGATCAAAATTCCCTCATCCAAAACAAACAGATCACATTCCCGGTCTGCGACACAGAGCCTGGTAATGCTTTAGAGATGAGTCATCGTCTCACTTGGCTCCCGTAGACTCCCATCGCAAATCGTATAATCTACCACCAATATTGCTTGCTCAAGCCATGGGGCTCACAGTGGAGCACCGGGCAGGCGAATATTAAAGTTCTAATTAAAATATCCATCTTGGCTGAAGAGGTCCATTTAGATGCTGCCACACAGTGTAAAATAAGGACAAGTTCTCTTTTTTCAATTCTCACTGTTATTCTTCAAACTTAGCGTAGGCATCTGAAGAGCAGGACAGTCATTGCCCACGTTTGTGGAGGCGATGTTCTGACGTCAGCTCAGCGGAGCTGGAGCCATAAGCTTTCTCTGAATGCAGTTGAATGGGGTCTTGGGTTTCTACCAGTGCTTAGTTTTACCACACTGACTAATGAGATTTAAAAAGCGCCGTTGAAAGCGTCAATCTATGATGTTGCTTGGCTGTTCGTGTACAGCCAAGCAACATCATAGGCACCTTCAGGCATAAATCAATGTTCAATATTTGGAAGTCAGTTTGTATTGACAAGCTGATGTAATCAGAGCATGCATTATATGAACTGTCTAGAAATGCATCTGCAGTAAGGTACTATGTGAGGTACTATGCTCAGTTCTTTCTAGTCACTGTTACATGCAGTAAGTGCTGGGTTGGATGACATGGCTAAGTGAGCGTATATTGTTTGCAGTGTACTAGATATGCTGACCTAAGTATGGTAGTATAATAAACAGTGTCAGCAGTATAATAGGGTTTCATTAAAACCTTATGCATCACTAAACATTTTCTTGTAACACACATCTGTTGTTCTCTATATTGCTTGTTTCTCTCACTGGGCAAATCTTCACACCACATCTAATGATGAGGTCTAAACTAGAGGGAGTACTGTAATTAACAAGGCTGCTTCATTTGCACAGTTATTAATGGTGAAGTTTGCTGATATAATGATGGTTTTAGTAATATGCATCAAAACGAAAGTCAAGATCATACATCTATACACTAATGGGCAATATATTCAGTACAGTAATCCCTCACTTTTAAGCGGATCAGCAGTCGTGGATTCAGTGTAACGCAGATTTTTTTCTGAGAACCGAACTGATAATGGTACACAGAAATCCCACAATAGCGCGGAAACTGCACCTTTTTTTGGTTTTTTTTGGTGGCAGTAATTACATAAATATATATTTATATATATATTTATGTATATTTAGAGCAAAATTATCAAAAAATAAATAATTTACTAATTTTGTAACAAATATGAACGTAAATTCAACTCCATTTCCATATAAAATATAACTGTATAAATATGGAAAGTGCGTCTTGAAATGGCAAAACACAGCTGAACTTAGAGACGGATGGTTTGAAAGTAGCCAATCCGAGAATGTTATTTATTTCTCCTGACAGCTGAGTGGGAGCATCGCACGCTGGCTGTATTTAGAAGCGGCAGGTTTGAAGTAGCGAATCCAAGAACGTTATGTAGAGTGCAGGCAGCAAGCCTTCTGCATGTTGTAGCATGACTGCTCCACGTCTTGTCTTCGTATTTTAGTGTTTTAAACTTTTCCCTCCCAATGCTCAACAGTTATCTCAGTTTATTTAGTATTATTAAGCTCTGCTCTGTCTAAACGTGTGTAGAGAGAGTTATGTCCACGTTTCTTTTGTGTATGAGTCTTTCTTTTGGTTCGTCGCACGCTGCCAATGCTAATGCTAAATGCTAATGCTAATGGGTTTTAAGCATTTTCCTCCAGGATCAATAAAGTTTTCTGATTATTTATTTCTCCTTGCTGCTGCTGTTTGCAGTATCCGTGGCAGCAGCAGACCAGAATTTCCCCTGTGGATCGTCTCAGTGTTTCTCTCGTTTTTTGTTTTGTCCTTCTTAAAGCCCTGCATTTTTATTAATGTAAATTAAATTAAAAGAGGCGAATGAAGGTTTACCTTGACATTTTCTTTAGGGGTAAAGCATTAAACTGAGTTTAAAATTAAATTAAAGTGTCAAAGTGTTTGGGGGCATATTTAGGGTTTACAATATAACCAAAAAACAACAATGCGGTTTTTCACTATACGCTGGTGCTCTTGAAACATACTGTATACCCAAATATTATATTTGGTAGCTTGTTCTATAATCAGTGTAGGATAAGACTATATTGTGAACATTGAGTACAAAGTGTCACATTTGTGGTCGCTGGCGTGACACTTGCTTTGGTGATTTGGTTCTCTTGCTTTCTTCAGTGGCTTCCTCCCTCTCATAGGCACAAAGGCTGCATCCCAAACCACATAGTACTATATCAAATAGAGTGTAAAAATAGTACTTAAATGTTAGAAATAAATGTATGTGGAGTATGGTGATTTGGAGATGTCAAAATCTCAAAATATATCACACTGTAATTTATGTTCCATATTGCCCAGCCCATATCATACACATTGCAAAGTGACTGACGAATAATGGTTGAAATAATAGAACATACGAAAAATATTCTATGCAAATAATCTTATATGTCCACTCATCATTTTGTTATTATCTTACTGGCCAGTAATGAGAGGGAAAACCTCCATTCTGAGGTCACATACAGTCAATGTGGATGGAGTAAGGAACCACAGCTAATGCATTTAGGCATTTGGGTACTTACCCAAATATCCATATTTCAAACATGATCATCAGCATGCAAAAAACAAAACAAAAAAAACCCCAATATGTTTAAGATGCATAAAATGTAATTAGCGCAGCCCGCTCAAGACTGTTCTGCCATGACCTGCCGGCAGAATTGTGGCTAATTTGAATTGCAGAGGCAATACTGAGAGTCTCTAGACACAGAAAAACAGAAACTAGAACTGGAAGGCGGTGAATCCCAGTTTGGGAAATCACAGTGAAGTAAATAATTGCAACTGAAACTATTTAAATAATCTGTGGATGAACATTATTACTAAAATCATCTTTTGCCTGGGCTATAAGCATATACAGTAAACCCTGCACTTAATCATGGTTAAGCAGTCGTGACTTGAGCACCGAACTAATAATTGTTTGCGGAAACCCCCGCACTAACATGGAAACCGCAGATATCCTCCACATTTTTTTTAGCATTTGTGACATCCAGGCCTCAGCCACCACGCCCCCTCATCCTCGTGCTTTCATGAATTACAGTACAGTCTTTACAGCAGTAACATCGGTATTTGCATTCTAGTACTGCAGGAGTTCAATGAAAACTGTACAGTATGGATATGGGTTTACCTTTACTTTTTAAAATTACATTTAAATAAAATTACATAAAATAAAATTTTAATTAAATTAAATTACAGTGTTTTGGGAGCATATTTGGGTGCATATCACATGGTTTTTCAATATACGCGCTTGCTCCTGGAATATAATCAGAATAATCACAAATAAAAAACTCACCCCCATTGGCAAGGCGATGCTGGGAGTCAACAAGCTGTTGAAGCTGTAGACAGAGGAAAGCCATACTGAGACGAACTGGAAGTCCTGATGAAGAATGTGATATATATGCTTTTTATACTTTTTTGAGTGAAGGGACAAGAAACCATATAATGATAAAAAACTCATATAATGATGGATAATCTGTCGCTCAGTGCAACCTGTATGCTTTAGTGCACCCAAAAAACGCATTAGTGCCACACAGTCTCATTACTTTTGTATGCACAAATCCAGTTCTAAGTCAAAATAGATTGCATACAGCTCACTGAAATCCATAATTCATATTTGTGGAGTGTTTGTAAACAAAGGCAATGCAGGGCCAATCAACAGCAGTACCTTGTTTCCCTCTGAGTAGGGCCCCGAAGTCATGATTAGATTAATATGCATAATTAGCCAAGTCTGTGCTCTCAGTTGACCTGTGATGGCTGGTTTAATCAGCTGTACTAACATATTGTAGCAGTTAACCAGCTGAGCTTCCACCTCAGGGGCGCTGTGGATGGCCTCCCAATGGCTTGGTTTAAAAGTTGGCTTTGAAATAAGCAAGATTAATCATTTTAATAACTCGTTTTTTTGCAGAGCTCTAGGACAGATGCAGGTCCATATCCTATGAGAATATATATTTTTTTTAAGTCTTAGTTAATAAACACTTATTTTACAATGCCACATCTTCACTGAACGAATGCTTTCTGCATAATGACTAATAAACATCTCTCTTGTTAACCTGCCTGACTGACCATCAAGCCTCTGGCACATGCACAGGATTTAGAAATGGCACACACCCGTGAATTAGTTCTCCCAGTCAACAAATTTTAACATCTCTACCAACAATCTCAGGCAGAGCTTGACATTCTGCTGTAGGACGTTCATTCATGATACAACATGGAAAACATATTCTCTTCATCATATTTTACACTTGAGTTGGGATTGTGTTGGTATGCAGTGTTTTTTTTTTCTCTAAAAGTAATACTTTATACATTTGTCTTATCAATGAGGCATCACAGAATGTCGTTCTGGTGTTCACCTTATCCAGGTGCTCTTCTACAAACATGGAACATGGAAAAGGTCTGCACTGCTTGCTATTGTGATTCCCCATTAAATTCATGTCCATAAAATACAGACAAGCTTCTATAGCATTATGGAAATATACTTTTCATGTAGTTTTTCAGTCAGTGGTACTAATGGTCATGTACTTCCTGTGCAGTGAAAAAGTACTTCTTTTCTACTCTATGCAAACAGGTCCTGGCATTGTGTTTTGCCAGTGAGGCACATCCATGACTCTTTAACAGGACAGTATCTGGGTTTAGGCCTGTGGAAAGTGAAGGTTTGAAGGGAATTTTGGGCAGATTTGAAAATGTTTACATGCTTTGCGTGAGATCCAAAAATTGAAATAATACAATTTTGGCTCCCACTGGTTCTCAAATTATCTGGCAACACAATTGCCATGACTTAGCAACAAGAAAAAGTTAAGAAAAGTATAGAGTTAGGTTAAGGCTTATCAGAGGTTCAGATGTGTTCCTCTTATATTGTTTTGCTGTGAAACATTTTCTTAAATTTATATGTAAGCATTACCATCGTTGTGCACGCATAGCAGCGATTGCAAATGCTGCTTTTTGGTCCCTGGTGAAACAGTTTACAGTATGATCACACTGTTTATAAGACAATAAATTTTTTTTAATAAAACATTTTATTATTAGATTACTAATAGTGCTGGGTGTGGAACACTGACTGTTCTTTGTCATGCTTGTTTGTGAACAGAGAATATTTTAATTGTTTATTATCCCTGATATGCATGATACGGTTCTCAACTCCATAACAGAAATGGCATGGAACATAAGACATGGTCACTAGCAGCGGGCAGACAGTTCCAGTCAGTGTAGGGCTCGCAAAATTTCAAAATCCCTGGTAGCACTTCCGGCATGTGCTCTTTGGTTTTTGGTAGCCCAAAATAAATTTGAGTAGCCCGAAAATAAAAGAGATTATTTTTAATGTATAATATCGTAAAGGAAACAAAACATCAATCAAATAATTGTTAAAACACAAATTACAACAACTGTATACAATTACACTCATCAACTCAAATATTTGATTGTAATTGAACAGAAACGAAATCACTATTAATAATGTGATTGGGACGGGACTGGAAAAAATGTTCGCGGGAGTGGGTGGGACCGGAAATCGTAATAACACTATGATAACTTTACACAGAAATATACCTTTTAAATAAATAAACTAATTTTGAACTCAATATTAGTTGTCCTGTCTCTTTATGCTCTCCTCCTGTTTGCTGTGTGTAGCCGGTTAAGTGAATGGCGTGCTCCACACACC
>JBBJLR010000160.1:8357595-8389319 GCA_037577145.1 Brachypetersius gabonensis | reverse complement strand
ACACACACACACACACACACACACACACACACACACACACACACACACACACACACACACACACACACAGAGAGAGACATACCACTACCATGTGTTAATATCACTTCTATGGTCACAATAATCCAGCACCCAAATAACACCCGGTGGTCCTTTGAGAGATTAATGAACGATGCAGCAAAACAGATGGACTACAACCTGCAGTTGTAAACTACAAATTGCACCTTTATGGTAGGTGGAGCTGACATAATAGACAATAAGATAAAAGGTAGGGGAATCCAGTGAAGCGGCTAGTCAGTGTAAATAGAAGCAGTGGCCATAGGTTCAGATAGCTGAATTTTTTACTCACCAAGACAGAATGCATGCCCATGTAGATTCTGCTTATGCATACCAGAAGGCTCCAGCATATGGCCACACTCAGTCCAAATAGGAAAGGGTACTGTGAGACAAAGAGGGAGCGGAAGAAAAACATTTATTAGGATGATAGCCATTATTAGGCAAAGACAAGCTATTTTAGTTTGTTTAGATAATGTCAACAATACATGCTCATTTTACTAAAAATAATGGAAACTAGGCAGCTTTATTAGCATGATGTCATCTCAATAATAATTGGTGCCTTTTCACTTTCACACTTTCGCTTATTGACTGAACCCTTCCTTTAACTATCATGCAGGTAATGTATCAGACTGACAGGTTGCTTGTTAAAATACACTTCATATTAGAGATCTGTGCAGCGTGGGCTTCATTAATGCAAGAGAACTGTATTTTGCACTGGAGTAATCAGATGCAAGTCATTTTCTGATTACTCAGCAAGGCCATACTGATCTCTAGGCAAAACTCAGAAGTAAAATGCACGTCTAAGAGGAAATGAAAGTCAGAGAGGCTTTGGCCTTCCCAGGGGCGTATTGATGTAACGATAAGACTAGCAACAGCGGAACATGTTTGTTTTTCACCCGAAATGTTCCGCAGGACAGGATTTTCAAAATCAGGGTAGATTAGAAAACTTATGTCTTTCTGTTCAAAAACTAGTAGAGAGTAAAATAAAAAAATATATTCTGCAAAAATGACAGATTAAAAACAAGCATATTGAAGTATTCCTGTATCCATTGACCATTGGGGTGTGTACATTTGAAATCAGCCATTTTATCATTTTGATCAATCAACGTGTTGCAATTTTGAGGTAAATAGCTTAAGGCAAAACCAGTGTCAGGTTCATGGGCCCCCAAGGCACAAGGATACAACGCCCATCAGGACGGATCCAACAGCTACTGTAGCACAAACGTCAATGCTGGCTATGACTGAAAGGTGTCAGAACACATAGTACAGTGCAGCTTGTTGCAAATTGGTCTGCATAGCTGCAGGCTGGTGGCCATTCAAAACCCTGTCCACCAACAAAAGTGCCTACAACAGAATACAACTGAAATCATGTTTTCTTTTACATCATGTGACATCAGGAGCATGTGCTTCATTCACATATAGAGGAGAAGGCAACAGGATGCACTGTTTGATGAAGGCACGGCAGTAGAGGCAATGAGACGCTCTGGGCAAGAATCTGCTCAGAAACCTCAGATTCTGGAATTCATGTGGATGTTACTTTGACACAAACCACCTACCTAAATACTGCTGCAAACCAAGTACAACCATTCAAGTCAACAGCATTCCCTAACTGTAGCATCTTCAGAAGGACAATGAACTCTGACACAGTGCAAAAACTGTTCAGAGACAGTTTGAGGAACATGACAAAAAGCTCAAGGTGTCAACAAACTCCCAAGAACAAAATCCAAGCATCTAGGAGATTTGTTGGACAAATCACGGGGGACCTACCTCGCCACTTTAAAGTGAAAGTGAAAGTGACAATCTGGTCATACGTGAATACACCAAAGCAGAACAAAATATTTCCTCTGCATTTAACCCATTCACCAAGTGAAGCAGGGGGCAGCTACAAACATGGCGCCCAGGGAGCAGTGTGTGGGGACGGTACCTTGCTCAGGATACCTCAGAGATGCATAGCGGTCTTGGGAATCGAACCCGTGACTTCCTGATCACAGGGCGAATGACTTACATGACCTAAAGGATATGCTGGTAACATCATGTTGCCAGAAACCACAGCACACTTTCAGGGGTCCTGTAAAGTCCATGCCTCCATGTGTCAGAGCTGTTTTGGTAGCACAAGGGACCTAATCATTAGGCAAGTGGTCTTCTTTAATTCTCACCACCGCGCCTCTACTACAGAACCTTCACTGGCTCCCTGTGGCCGCTCGCATTAAGTTCAAAACACTTGCCTTCAAGACTAAGAATGGACTTGCACCTCCTTACTCCTTACTCTGCACTGATCAAGCAGCGGGTCACTTCTCATCCTCTCAGGGCATCAAGCACAGCTCGTCTTGAACCTCCGTTGCGCAAAAGAAGAGGAAGACATGCATCTGGACTCTTTTCGGTCTTGGCCCCCCAGTGGTGGAACAAACTCCCTCTTGCAATCAGATCAGAGTCTTTCGCCTCTTCAAGCGTCGCCTGAAGACCCACCTCTTTAAGCATCTTGGCTACTAGCCAGTCCTCCCACGCATCTCATGTATCTTTTCCTATATATTTACAAATCCCTCAGCCACTTACCCTTTTAACTGTTTTACTGTTTTTACTCACTTCTGTATTAATCTCTGACTTGCTTCTTCTCTGACAGGGTTTGTTATGGTGTGTAACTTAGCCAGCAGTAACTTTGTTAAATAGCTGTTGTTGATTTAAGTATAGCTTTCCAGGTTTAAGAACAGTTGTGGACTACTTTAAGCACTGATGTACATCGCTCTGGATAAGAGCATCTGCAAAATGGCGTAAACGTAAACATAATCTTATGGCTGATCAGAGTGAATCTTATTTTTTGCAGGAACATCATCTGCAGCACATTACAATTGAATCCAAAGACTCAAGTGGATAAACACAAAGCTTGTACCACACACACACACAAACACAAGGGTGTAGTTGTCTGGTCACTGGATCTGTGTGCCAACGATTTCTGCCCAAGCCATCACACCCGCTGGCAGGATTAAAGGTAGCCTTGGCTCAGGCCACTGTTACATCTCATGTTTCTGATGTCAAGTACGCACGGCTATTAAAATCCCTGTCTAAGCCAATCTTTCAACTGGAAACGCATTGTTGGGCTACTAAATTGTTAGGTACTGTGCACCACTGTGTAACATCTGCGCTGATATTCTTGGATATACAAATATTATGAAACACGTTAGAAGCAGATGGCAGCATGCGTTGGAAACCAGAAAGACGAAAGTAATTTCTACAGTTGTAAAAGTCAGAGTTAGTAGAGCCAAGGCCTACGTGGTGAACACTGACATGGTACAATATCTAAAGACAACTGGCACACATAGGCTGAGCTTTGCTCCTCTCTGTACCAGTCTAAACTTCACTGGGACGCCAGTTTGCCATCTGCCATACACCCAGAGAAACCATGCTATGCTGCAAAGTGTGAGTCATTCTGTTTAGACTCCAGGCTCCAGTAGAGGGTACGCTGAATTTCTAAATCTGCAGGCTGTGAAATGCACTTAACAAAACATAAAAAAGTGTTATAAAAACACAGCTAACAAAGGAGGCAGTAAAACAACGACCATGGGCCATTGTTCTTGACATCCTGCTATTCTTATGCACCACAGGAGTACATATATGTCAAATGAAGTCACTTCATCCTCTTCTTTGGCCAATGAAAGGATTGTTTCAGTTTGACCTCTTATTTGCTATCAATTAAGTGTAACTTTTGGTGGTATTATCACCTGTATAGAGCCATCAGAATTTTCCAACTCTTTTTTTGACTGATCCAGGATTACAATTACTCATAATGTTGGTCAAAGATTGCATAAAAAGTGACATTACAACAGTTCCGTCTTAAAGTGACCAGTGTATCTACTAGTAGATATTGTCTCCTTTCAACAACCATCCAATCATTCATTGAACAGGGAAGCTCACGCCACTATCTCCCCTATGAACTCTGTGCACTCTACTGCCTGCAGTTTGTTGTAGTTCAGAAATCACCCACTACAGCAGAAGAACTAGCAGCAGAAGGTTTAATGGTCAATTACTAGTGTGAGAAAATGCCCATGAAGTTGTGTGGTATCAATATTGATCCACAAAACTACTTCATTTAGGACAAGGTCTGTTGTTTTACTTCATTTAAATGGAGCAGGTGAGCAACTAGATGTCAGAGCCAATGCATTTTTCAGCTAAATGCATCTTGAAAAGATACTTTCAGGCCTGTGAAAGTTTCCTTTTATGTCTTTGTGTTAATTTACCATGCTGATGTATGAAAGCATCAAAAAACATGATTAGGTTTAAATCAGATAATTCCTCTGTACTTTCTGAAGTACAAACATTAATGGAATTAATCCACCTGCTAACAACGTGCTGTTAACTGTGTGGATACAGATTAACTGCAGTTCTATTACTTGCACTAATGTCTTCCTGCCTATGACTGGTGGTCTGAAATGGTCTTTGTAGTTGTACTAACTAGCTGTGCATTAAGTAAAGTAGCCCCTTATAGTCACGTGTGAACACACCACAGTCAACAGTATGAACAATGTGAAATTATTTCTCTGCATTTAACCAATTTACAGAGAGAAGTAGGGAGCAGTGTGTGTGGACAGTTCCTTGTTCAAAGGTACCTCAGTAGTACCACTAACATTCCTGGAATTTGAACCCACAACCTTCTAATCACTGGGGCAACTCCTTAACCACCAGGACACCAGGTGCCCCAACAAAAAAATCTTAGTATTTCAGAGAGATTATTCATTCAGAGTTATTCATATCATTTCAATGCCCCTTTGTGTGATGGGTTAGACAATCAGATATGCACACAGCTCCACATGTCTTCAAATCATACCTCCCATCGGTCATAAGTGAACAGAAAGAGGCAGAAGGGCACTGAGGTCCCAGTCATGGCGTGGACAGACGGCATGCTGTACTCAAAGTTGTAGAAGACCTCCACCTTCACCACGGGTGGGGAGGCTGGACGTGTCCACCCGACAAGATCTTTGGTGGACTGTCCAAAAAACAGGACCCAGACCCAGACCACGATGACCTGCCTGCTGACATAGGGGTCCACATTCCACATCAGGAAGGGGAAGAAGACAATGAAGAACATCTCGTTGCCTAGCTCAGTGCCGATGGTGAAAAGATAAAAGAGGAACTTGTTTTCGATTATGAACTCTTGTCCAACATCTCCAGTCAGAGAGTTCTTGCGGAGGGGCTTCACCCTGCCTTTGGAATCTCCCTTCTCCTCATCCCCGGGGCTGCTGCTCTCCTGCCCGGGGAGACTTGACAGTCCCGCTCGGCTTCTCGCGGTTGCCCCGTTGAGTGGCCCGTGTGTGTTTTCACTCTGTCGTACACTTTCACGGTCACCTTTTCTAAGCCGAGGGCCTTTAAGCCCCTGTTCTCCGTCCACTTGGCCCGATCTTCCGCATGCACCGTTAGCTGACATCCCCGGTTCCCTCTCAACGACCTCCTCTTCCTCGGTCCTGGGCGACTTTCTAGGAAAGGTCCCTGTGACTCCACACAGCTGCTGAAACCTGGCGACATGGCAAGGGTCCTGTAAGTATCTGCAGAGGTGAATAAATCGCTGGACCGCCATCCTTAAAAGCGAACCAAAACGAGACGACCGAGATCCCTCTCTCCGGCCGGGGGAGGCGCTTCAGGGAGCGGGGCGGAGGAACACGATCGAGTCGGTTAGCCCGCAATGCTAGCCAACTCCGGACGTAATTTTGGCTAACACGAAACCCTCCGCTTCATGTGTCCGCAGTCCGAGCGCAGATACCCGCTCTCCTGCGTTCAGAAAAGACACAGAAAGCCGAAAATGTCAACGGTAAGGGCGAGAAGATTCATTTGCGCCGAGGTAACGGACCCAACTCCGAGCTCTCGACTGAGCCGTGAATGGAGTCTCCGGGGCTGCGCGCGCGCAAGAGATGACGTAGTGTTGGAGGATCTCCCCACGATACAGACACGCAGAAACAGACAGACAGACACAGACAGAAACAGAGACAGACAGACAGAAAGACACACATGCCCTATTAATCCAGTGACTCTGATTAACACTGCTCCCAACTCCACTCACACACCTGCTAAGTAAATGTAAAGTGGTCCCTTTCAGTCACATCACACAGTGTGAACGAATGGAACTACTTTTTTCTACATTTAACCCATTCACCAAGTAAAGCAGCAGGCAGCCAGTGGTGTGGCACCCAGGGAGCAGGGTCTGGGGACTGTGCCTTGCTCAATAGTACCACAATGGTGCCACTGGCAGTCATGGGATTCGAGCCCACAACCTTCTGATCGCAGGGGCAGCTCCCTAACCACTAGGCCATCAGACAAGTCTAAAATTCAATTCACAACTTAAAAAAGTGTACCTAATCCTTAATAACTTTATTTATAAATACATTCATACAAAATAATAGTATTCATGTAAACAAAAAGTTAAACCCAAACAAGCGATTCAATAGTATGCTGTAATGTGAATAACAGAGTGAGTAAAGAAAAACATGCCCAGAATATACATCTAACAAATAATACAAAACATATAACAAAAATACAAAAATATTCAGTTTCATATCTTGGATCACACAGATGGACAAAATCCAGTGTGGAAAATAGATTAAGAAAACCTACTGAATGTGAAAAATCCACACCTTCAGCTGAGTTACTTATCTTAACACTGTCAGATGAAAACCTTGGATCTCCAAAACAGCAACTTTAACTTATTATTGGAAGTTGGAACTGTTTCCTAGTCATTTTGGACAGTTTCTCCTGGTCCATTCATCATGAAACCGACATGTAAAAGGTCAAATGGTTAACTATGTATAAAAGAAAAAAGGAAAAAAGACAAAAAACATAGAAAGTGTTGATCCAATATACAGCTGCCTTTTCACCACTTGAATCTGCTCCTCTGATAACTGCGTTTCACTAAAAGAAAAAGAAAGAAATAAACAAATATAACACATGCCACAATTTTTTTTTTTTATAAACTATTAAACCCCAAATGTTTTCTTACATGCTGTTTTGTCTTCTTCCATCGAAGTCAGGAGCCAGTGCTGTGTTTTCTCCTCTGACTGTTCTGGAACCCCTTAAAAGTGACACATTGACAGTCCATAATAAAAACATAGCCAAAGTGATGCTGCTAAATTTCACCACTGAAATATCTTGCAAATGTATTAGGTTGCTATATAAACTGTTCTTGTTAAATAAGAGATTTTAGTGGATTTAACCTTTCTTGCCCAGGTTTTGACAGGTCCTGGACCTGAGAGAGGGTGTTTTGCTTTTGCGCTTGGTCAGGGAATCCAGCATATGTTCTGGTTCAGAAGTGTCCATCTCCACCTGCCTGTGTCGACGGGATCTGGATGCCTGTGATGAAAGAATGAGGAGGTGAACAAATGTTTTAGGTAAGAAGTAAGCAGGAATATTTAGCTATTTAAGAATTAAGGAGGCCAGGAATACAACTGCAATTCAACTGAATTCAAACACAAACCGTTAATACATGGCCATATGACTTTGACTTTATGGCAGCAAGTTGATTCGCTCTTAAGGAAGACTGGGAAAATGAAAGAAAAAGCTGTATTTGCATTTGCTACTCATTTACAATTTTATGAAAACTTTACATGAATTTAGGTCACCTGAACGTGCCTACAATTTAAAAAGTGTTGTTTCTTTAAATGAAGTAGATCAGACGGACTTACCTCTGATTCCTGGGTGCTTTGTTTGGCTTTCGCACCAGAGACTTTATTTTTTGTGACCTGGGTGTAATATGTTTAACACACACACACACACACACACGCCAAACACTTCAACCAACTCAGATGAACCTTAGAATTGACCAGTCAAAAGACAGACACAGAAGCAGAAGCCACATGAAATGCTACATGCTATATATCCAAAAGTCTCCAGACATTCAATCAAAATTTCTTTTGAAATCAAGGGCATGGATCGAGGAGACCATCCTTGTTTGCACCAGCTTTCATCCTTTTGGGAAAGCGTTTCAGTAGATGTTGGAATATTGTGATGAGTTGATTACTTTCAACAACAAGAGCATTAGTGAATTCAGGCAGAATATGTAGAATATTTCAAAAGATATTCAGCTCCATCCCTCCAGAAAATGCAATTCCACTTCTCCATAGCCCTCTGGCTTACAATGTGTGGCTGCTTTAGAGCTTCTCACTGTACTGGAAATGTTTTGCTGTGTATGTGTGTGTGTATTGGTTGCATTTTAAAGTACCTGAATTTACTAATTCGAAGGAATGTCTGGACATTTTTGGACATCATAGCATACCTTGATAACTAGATTTACTTAATGAAGCGGCAAAGCCTCAGGCTTTTTCTACCCATACCCCACTAGAGAAGGCCTGAAGTATCCACTAGATGTCCTTACTGTATTTTTTTCCTCCCACTGCTGAAACTCAAGGGCACATTCCTGAAGTTTGGAAGTCAAGTCGACCAGTGTCACACCCATCAGCGCGGACACAGTCAAACTCTGCTTCATCCGTTCATAATGATGATGAATGTTTGTTATTTCCTAGAGGAGAAAATGATGATGACAGAGCATAGTAAGCATGGTTCGAATTACAGGGGGTACTGTACCCCCCCCGATCGAGTCCCAGATCCCCCTCCAAAGATTCAAAATAGCAGTTTGGAGGGGGTTCTTAACAGTGTTACGAAGGCAGTACCCCCCAATTATGCAGAAGTAATTCACACTCTGATAGTAAGCATCTCTGTGCAAGCAATACAAGAAGAAGAACTTATATGAAAAGTTCACCATGCAATACATTTATTGTGCACTGAGCTTCTTAAATCACCCTTTAAAGACACCAGCTGTCCTGTCTGTACTTGCTGCCCCCCCTCTAAAAAACAGAGAGGTTTTTAACACTCTGCTGATCTCTTTAGCACAAAAAACTTTGATTACTCTTAAAAGTGGAAAGATTCTGAATAAAGATCAGATTATTTAATTCATCCTTCATCATAAGGGTCTTAGTCAATCAGCATTTCACAAAGTTATTAAAACAGCATTTTAATGATGTGTAGAACTTGAAGATTGTAGGATTTCTTCTGATATGTCAATATTATTTGCTCTTCTTCTGATCATTACTCTATACCTAAAATGATTTCCCTAAAGTAAAAGGGGGGAAAAAACAACTCACTTCAAGTGTTACTGTGTTGACCAGCTCCACCACTCTGGCTGAACGATCCTGGAACTCCTCTTTGACTTCTTTGGGCACAAGGCGTCGCTTTGCATCAAAAGTGAGCTGGACGTTAGATAAAAGGTGTAATATCAGCCACTTGAACTTGTGTGGGTCGAAACATAAAAAAAGAAAAGAAAATGTTATACAATTGCAATTTAAATAAACTGCTGGGATGCAAATGTTATATGCACTCATGCACACTGGGGGAAATTAAATAATGGCCAGACAGTCCAAAACCTCAAAAGCATGATTTTGAGTACACACGGAGTAGGAAACTCAGACAATGACAAGTATACAGATTTAATCCCACTGAGAACGTCTGTGACTATAATAGGAAATGTGTGCAGACAAACAATCCTGCCTTCTGGGAAACTTATGGGAACTCTGTGGCTTCACAGTGTAATGATGGGGGGGCTTGGCATTAGGCATTATGACTTTAGGTTCATGGTGATGTGCAGCTGTTCCAGAACATCCTTATCCTGTTGGTAAAGTTTTTCCTACACTATATCAGTATTGGGACACACATGCTTGTCAGGGTTTGAGCTAGGCCCCTTATTTACAATGAAGGGCAATCTCAATGCTTTAACATAAGACATTTTGGACAACGCCATGCCTTCAACTTTATGAGCACAGTTTGAGAAAGAACCGTTTCTATTCCAGCATGACTGTGCCCCAGTGCACAAAGCAAGGTCCATGAAGACATGGCTGGTTGAGTTCAGTGTGGAAGAACTTGACTGGCCCACACAGAGCCCTGAACTCCTTTAGGATGAACTGGAACAGAGACTGAGAGTCAGCCCTTCTCATCCAACATCAGTGCCTGACCTCAAACATGCTTTACAGAATGAATGGGCAAATTCCCACAGAAACACTTGAAAATCTTGTGGAAAGCCTTCTAAGAGGAGTGGATGCTGTTATAACTGCAAAGAAGGGACACATTCCATATTAAAGTCTATGTATTTGAATGCAGGAGTCAGGAGTCCCAATACTTTTGACCATATACATGCACAGGCACAGAACGCCCGTATAAGAAACGTTTGCACCTAAAAGTAGTATTCCATACGGTACATTTTTGATGCATATTAGTGATTACTGCATACAATGGTTCATTCTTTTTGATTGCGAGTGTATTCCAATAAAAAGACATATGTGTTTTGAGTACAAGAGGTTGATAAATAGGCTTGAGGACCTGCTTGGGCATTGCAGTGTAAAAAAACACTTTCTCAGACTCGAGCCTGTTGTAGACATATACAACATCCAGATGCTGACAGCTGAGCGCTTCCGAAACAAACTTCTGCACATGCACCCAATCCTTCAGAGCAAGCCAAATCTGTGAGAGAGACATGAAGATTTGCACATCAGCACTAATTAAATGAGATTTAAAGAGTGCAATAACGATATAAATTGAAGTACCTTCTCCTTAGGAAAGGGAAGCTGGGTGTGGTACAGGCCATACAGCATGTACAGCGCCCCCGCCCTGATCTGAAAGCAGTTCGGGGGTAAGAAGTAACTGTACACTGTGGCAAAGGCAAGACGGGTGAAGGCCCTCTTCTCCTGGCGCGTGGTGATTCCACTGGTGGCAAAGGGAAAATGTAGACACAGCAAAGAGCATGTTCAAACCTGCAAATACTTCTACCGAAATAAGCCTAAGCTCTTCTCGCACCACTCCCTACTTAAAGATTTAGCACATAGAACTCTCTCTCAGTTTGTTTCCCCAAACTGTAAGTCACTTTGGAAGAACGTGTCTACCAAATGAAAGTAATGTAACACAAACCACTTCTACTCATCACTCATCACACTTCTACTCATTTTTATACCTTTAATAGCTGAATTTATAAAAGTGAGGTAAAATGGCTCCTTATAGTCACATGTAGGCATGCCCCCAGATAAGCCAAATGCACACCCATACATGATGTTCTGAACACACATCTGCAATCATATGTGAACACACCACCTCAAAGCACAGTGAGCAGCCAACATGACCCCCATGCTTTTTTTAAAACAGCTTTTTCTTCCACCTATAAAGTTTTTTGGAGGGTTTTTTGGAGCTCTGGAGATCCAAGTTTTTGCTTCAACAATGGAAATGTGATGTTTTTTAATTATATCAGATCAATCTATGTTTGTAATCCCCAATCTGGATGTGTGGCTTTTATTTATACATAATTGTCCACATAGTACATCTAAAAACAGAATGTGTTCAGTTGATTTGTAAACACCAATGCAGGGTGCCAAATTCAAACTAGGCATCAGAAATCAATAATGTGAGTTCAAACACAGCCCTTCAGAAAGCACATGGACTGGGAGACCTTACTGGAAGACACTGGAGAAGCTCATGGCTCTCCAGATCGCCACAAACTCCTCATATCGGACCGACTCGGTTCGCTGGAAGCGGCCCAGCAGCTCCTCGCAGTCCTCTCTGAAGGGAGCCCAAAAGAAATCGCAAGCCTTTGCTGCAGCTAAAAAGGGTGATTCATAACATTAAAAGGCTGTGGTCGTTGGGGGCCTGAAACTAATTCAACAAACTCACCTGCTGTCATGGTTGAGGCTCCTGATCTGAATCAAGATGCCTGCGGTTCGATCTGCCAGGAGCCTCAGTGCAACAGCGATTAATTCCAACAGACGCCACTCAGAAAACTAGGAAATTATTCAGAGTAGAACAAAAGTGATCTGAACGGATGGGGCGGGTCGTATTTTTTCCCCTCGCATTTTTATCTTGGTTTATGTGCCGACTGCCGATTTACAAATCACGTTTAAAGCGTATTTTACTATTTTTACTGATGTATGTGACATGGTTGTATTCGCAATATACACTAAATGGACAAAACATTTGGAGATATTGTTTTTCAGGGTTTGGGCTAGGCACCTTTTTTCCAGTGAAGAGCAATCTTAATGCTTCAGCATACCAAGACATTTTGGAAAACGTCATGCTTAAACTTTGTGGACAGTTTGGGGAAAACATTTCTATTCCAGCATGACTAGGACCCTGTGCACAAAGCAAGCTCCGTAAAGGCATGGTTAGAGGAGTTGAGTATGGAAGAAGTTAACAGGCCCACACAGAGCCCTGACCTCAACCCCATCCAACACCCTTGGGATGAACTGTAACGAAGATTGTGAGCCAGACCTTCTTGTCCAGCATTAGTCCCTGAGCTCATAAATGCTCTACAGAATGAATGGTCACGAATTCCAACAAACACTCCAAAACACTGTGCAAAATAAGTGCTGTGGTTTATGGCACCAAAACGTTGCAGGAGATCCTTTAAAGACTTAAAAACTTGCACAGTGGGCCCCCTGTGGACTGGACTTATTTGTTCTGCTTTATTGTTCGGATTGACGTCTGGGGAATTTGAAGATCAAGTCAAGGCTCTTGGTTGTTTTTCAAACCATTCCTGAGGAGTTTTTACAGTGTGACAGGGCACATTGTCCTTCGTAAAGAAGCCACTGCCATTAGAGAATACTTCCATGAACGTGTACTATGTTTAGGTAGGTGGTACATGTCACAGTAACGTCCACATGAATGCCAGAACCCAAGTTTTCCCAACAGAACATTTCCCAGAGCATCACACTGCATTTACAGGCTAGCACCTTTTGCATGGCGCCATCTCCTTCCCCAGGTAAACAAACACACTGCTGACACAATGTAAAAGAAAGGGTCAGCAGCTACACAGCCCCATATACAGCAAGCTGTGATGCACTATGTTGCCACCTGCATTAACCTTTTCAGAAATGTGTGATACAGTAGCTCTTCTATGGGATCAGGCTAGACAGACCAGACAGGCTAACCTCCATCCCCATCTATGAATGAGCCTTGGGGAACCATGACACTGTCCTGGTTCACTGATTACTCTTCCTTTGACCATTTTGGTAAATTCTAACCACTGTATACCAGGAACACGGAGATGCTCTACACTGTAACTTATTAGACTGACAGAGAAAGCACTTCAAACAAGAACAGTCTGGTCCACAATTGTTCTTTAATGATTATGCAATAAACAATACATTTAGTGTTAAGGGGAATTCAGGTGTACAGACAGCAGAAATAAATGAATAGATTACAATGACAACCACAAAAGGAAAAACTCCTATTGCAAAATAAAAGTTCATAAAATATTTGCAGGACAATGTCAGCATCTATACAGAGTGACATTGATGAGAAAGCAATGAGGAAAACAAATATTGCCTTTGTTTATGCCTACTCTAAGCATTTTATATGCCATTATACACTTAAACTTGAATAACTGATACATCAGCTTTGCATGATAACTCTACAACACGCTTTTTAAGCATAATATTAAAATCTATCCTGCTGTATGACACTGGACAGGCATGAATGACTTCTAAGCATCTACCATGAAGATACAGACAGGAAGAAATGTCTACCAAAAATATAAAAATCTATCGAATAATTAAACTCTACACTTATTTTAACCTCGTCAAGATAAAAACCATCACCTGGACATTTGCATTTCACCAGAAATGCCAAAAATCTCATAGGAGAATTCCCTTTTGCACATTCGCAAGTATTACTTTCAATGGTGCCTTTACAATTCCTCTATGCCACTCTACAATGAACTGGTGATCTATGGCATAAATATGTCTGTAGAAATAAGAACAGAATCATTCACCATGGTGCCTATGGATGAACACGCATACAACTCAAATGTAACCGCTTTGAAACAAATATGAAAGATGAAAAAAGCAAGAAACAAAATAGACGTTATTTTTTTTCATTAAAAGTACATATTTGTAAAAATGGTTTTGTATATTGCATGAACTGCTGGTATTTTGTCTTAAGAAAATAGATCATTGTGCGACTTTAGCTACAATACACACTGCTTAGGGAAGGGGATGGGCAAAAGACTGGACACAACAATGGAACCAGTTCCGCAAACTTGACAAGTTAGCATCTATATTGGGACTGGGGTGAATGTGCATTTAGCATTAAGGCTCTTCGTTCACTATTGATCACCACCACAAGGTGGAATTACACTAGTTTGTCCCCACTGGCTAGAGATAAACTACATAATACCTTGTCTGGGCTTGTCCTTCAGGACACTGGGGTGGGGTGACAACGGAAGCCCACTGAGAACAGTGAAACATGTAGGGTCAGTTAGCTGACAGAAAAACAGTGACTTATGGGAAATATATAGGGGTGCCTGAAAAAGCTTGAAAGGTACAGAGTAGGCATGTAGTTCCACTTCAGAAGGGAATAATACGGGGAGGGAAAGGGGATGCAGTGTCCAGTATTGCAAAGCAGAGCATAGCTCAGTTAACTTGGTCCAGAGCACGCAGTAGCTCCTCCCCCTGTAGGAGAGACTGGCGATCCTGAATAGGAGCATTGACCTCGCAGTCATAGCGTGTCAGCTGAGGTAACCCTCCTCTGCTTTCAAATGAGCTGCACAGCAATCGACTGGCCACATCTATTAAAAAACAACACACTGTTAGGCAAAAATACATAAACAGTCAGAAAAGTATACATTTTTTGGTCATTTACATTTAGGTAAGAATGGGACAAAGCTGTTTTTTATGACAATAACGTGTTTACTCCATGGAGCAGCTCACTTACCAGATGGAAGTATAAGAATGGTCTTGTTTCCACCCAACAAACTTGAGCCTTTAACCTCCAGCACCTTGGCTCTCTTTCCTGGTTCTATCGCATCATCCACAGATTGGAGCAAAGCACCCTGTAGGAAATAAAAGTAAAAAGCACTGAATCGAAGCTTTTAGTATTCAATTGGAGGATAAAGCACATGAACACTGTTTTAACATCAACAGCAGAGAAAAAGACTCACCAGCCCAAGAGTTTGTGACAGTGAGGTAACCTCCTCCAGTTTCCTCTTGCGTTGGGCATTCTGGATAGCTAACGCCTTTGGAGACAGCTCTCGGTCCACCACCGACATTCTAGAAGGAAATAACATATTCAAAACCTCAACATCAAAAATAGGTATGCGTTTGTCCTTTGACTCATCTCCAGGTCATTTAGTGCTGTAGCATGATTTTAGTGTGGATTGAGCTTTTAACAAGATAATTAGAGTGCAAAGTGCATGCCAGTGGATAATGCCGTTAAGAAAATTACCTGCTACTCAGAGGGACACCCCCCTGTGGAGTGGGGGCACGGGCTGGGGAGGCCTCACGACTGCGACTGCCACTAAAGGGTGAGACAGGGGCGCTGCGTACCTCCTGCAGAAGGTGGAGGGGTGAGGGGACACAAGAAGAGGGCTCCTGTTTTGACGAGCTGCACGAGTTAGAAGCTGGAGATGCTGGGCTGGGTAAAGGCTGGAACAGGGAGCTCATGTCTGAGATATTATGTGGGCCAGCGGGGAGTGGGTCCAAAGGGGAGGGGATGTACAGCTGGAAGTCATCGTCCATTGGAATATACGGAGCAAGCATCTCCAAGTCAAGATCACCCATATCCTTAGAGGAAATACAGAACCAAGTTTAGAGGATGATGGCTGTTCAGACAAAGTATAAGTGTCAGGGGAAAACACAATTTAGACTTACTTGAGTTTTTAAAGGGGTCTTGGACTCTGTGTCAATTGCAAACAATTTTTCAACCAAATCGAGTTTAAACTCGGAGCCAATATCTGAATCAACCTGGAAACAGTAATCAATTGGGCTGTTGGACTGTAGAGATAGAAAGACAGCAAGAATTGCAGTGTCTGCATCAAAAACTCTGTTCCATTCACAAATGTAAATGTGGGCACAACACAAATAAACTGAACCTTACCAGTAAACCATGCTGAAAATTAAATAACTACCTCTGAGGGGGTGGAACCAGTGGTGGGGCTGGAAGGAGTGTCAGCAGTGTCTGTGTTGCTGTGGGAGGAAGCAGGAAATGAAAAGTCCTCTCCACCAGACTGCAGTTTGGTCAGAACTGGAGAAGGTTCACTGGGAGCCAGCGGAGACAAAGGCAGAGGCAGTTTCTCACTGGTGGAGGGCAGCATGACATCATTGTACAGCATCTCTGAGTCTATAGATACAGGGCAGACAGTAGATTAGTCACCCCAGTTTTTTTTTTCTATTACCCTAGTCATATACTTATTGTGTTGCCTGTGTGTATGCCCTCCCCGCCCCCAAAATACCAAGTTAGTTTAGCCTGTCTAATTTTAACAAAATCCTTTCACAGCAAGCCTGCTGTTTATTTTTCTAGGACTAAAACTAAGAGCGACCAATTAGAATCAGCCAAGAATTAAATCTGCCAATTTTGTCTTCCAAACAAGTAATCAGAAGCAAACCAATTTATTACTTTGATTTTGACAGATCTTACATTTTTATTACATGAATTGTATGCATTTGAGCGCTCCTACACATGTACCAAGGTGTACTAGCATAATTATGCCGTTTTATGTTAAAATAAGCCCCGTATTGCCATTCATTTCCTATTATACATGCATTTACAGATACAAGTACAAATTAAAGCTTATATAATCTATATTCCAAGGCATGCAGCCAAATGCACATGATACCATTGTCGAGTACTAACCAGGACAGTTAAAGTTCAGTGAGATGATGGTGTCTCCTGCAGCAGGAGCCAGCACTGTGAGGGCCTCAGGCTCCTCCTTCAGCTTCTCGTACAGGCTCTCCGAGCTCTCCGGAGAACACTTTTCCTCCTTGAAGATCGTCATCACATCCACCTCCGAGTCCTCTTCCTTTTCTACCTCCTGCTCCTCATTCTCCACAGCCTTTGGCTCAGTCACTGTCTGTTGTAGGGAGAGGACCATGTCTCCCTCCACAACGCCACTGCAAGACATCATTAGTGAGAACCAGAACGTTCTACATCACAAACATTCATTTTAAATGTTTTGTTACATAGTGGTTATATCACAGATAAAATGAAACGGATGCTATACCTGAGAACATAGTTGACACACACAATGCACTGCGGCTGAGAATTCTTGGGATTGTAAATGACTGTTGCCTGAGTCTCAACCCATACATAGCCTCCCTTCCTAGCCAGCATTCGATACTGGCCTGTTGTAGCTTGTCCCTTTGCGAACACTGAATGAGTAAAAGAAAGGTCATTCATCACTGCTTATATGATATATAAATACTTCTTACTCAGGGTATAGTGTCAACAATGACTGAAATATTATTGCAAATTAATACTTTGGTAAACAATTAATTTGCATGAATATTTTAAAGAGTCATCAATGCCTGATACAACAGCAGGCAATAATAAATTGGCTAATAGTTACTTACAATTATGGTGTGTCTTGGTGAGGTGATCAGAGTCCAGGGCATGGTAGTACTCGTACACTGACCTGTTTAGCAAGTCATTTGGCTCATGGCCCATCAGCTCTGTGATTCTGAGAGAAAAAGAACAAGACGAATTTGCCCAAGAGAATGTAGTTGAGGTCTAAGAGCATGAGCAGTTAGTTGACTCCACTCACAGAACATTGTTGAAGCATTACAATATATAAACAAGTTTAGCATGTTTTATAATTCAATTGTGTGTTTAGTCAGATCATACTTTAGGGGGGGGGGTCACATTGTGCACTTTATGTTCACAGAATAATGGTCATTCATCACTACATTTATTCCACTAGGTGGTGATACAGCCTTGTTATTAGAGAAAAGGCATAGGTGTTCAGTACAGCTTGTCCAAGACAAAGAAAACAGGGTAGTAGTTTTCTGCGCCAGCTCTGAGCACCCACTGTCTTGTACTGGAATATTACTAATCCATTTCAGCAAGCATCAAGCCCTTTATGAGATAGGTTAGTTGGCAAAAAAACTTTAAATCAATCAGGTTATTGGGTTCCCTGGATTAGACTTAAGAGCTAATGGTATATAAAATGTTGTTTGAAAGTAACAATAGCTCCATTAACTTTGGAGTTTAACTCATTAACTTTGAAACATGTAAAATAGAATTAGAGGGCAACATGTAAGTCTTTTCTGATGGGGTGACATACAAGAGGGCATAAAAACAAATGAGATAATTAGCAACTTTACAATGCACTAATCTTACCTCTCATCACAATATGAGAACTTCATGTCCAGAGTGTGACGGCTAAGGAAGGTTTTACTATCCAAAGGTACCTCAATGTTGGAGGGGTGAGGAATGGGCTCACAGACCAGCACCAAATAGGTGACTGGGGGCTCTCTGAAGCCATTTTCTGTAGGACCCTCACTGCACTCCTGGACACGCACATGCCCTGTGCAGTGGAGAACCTGAGAGAGAGATAATTACAATTAAATTTTTTAAGTAAATAACTATTCCACATCAGAATTAAGTCTCACAAGTCACACATTTAATCTAAACACACAGTACTTGTAAAATGTAAGGGGGGGAGGGGTAAGAATAATTATGTGATTAAGAATAAAGATTGAAAAGTTAATTTGCCTATTGAAGAGAACACAACAAAACAGGCAAGTCATGTAAGAAAGCACATCACGGTAAATGAGCCAAAATGAATACAATAGGCAGTGATGGGCCAGGTAAAGTGTAAGTTAAAGTGCAGGTCTTTCTTCTATATCTGATGTGTACCAAGATAAAATATTTTTAGAAGTGTGAAACCAATAGAATGTTAAGTTGACTGTGACAAAAAAAAACATAATATGAGCTATTATCTCTTTAAAAAAAGAACTGGACTCATGAAATCAGAATCAGTATGAAATCAGGGAAGAAAAAAAAAAACAGTTTGTCTTACATTCTTAGCAGCTGTTTCAAGAATGACATCAGAGCATATGGGAACCAATATGAAATTATTTTGCCTGAGTCTATATCAATATCTTTCTTGATAATCATGTCATACAGACTGCCTAAATCACTGGTATCCATTTACCTTTACCTGTTTTCTTGTCACTACTATCTTAGTGAGAGCTACACATTTAACTTCACTTTCAGTAAGAGGTTTTTCACTTCTTTATCTTTGTAACTCTTTCCTATGTAAGTAGATCATATTTCTAAACCCTTCAGAATCATCTTAAATAGCCATTTCAGATTTGCAAGGTAGCACAGGTGAGTTTGGGTAGTTGCTTGTGTATTTTCCCCGACAATGAAAAATGAAAAACCTGACTAGAAATTGAGTGATCAAAAGCATGGTCTCTGATTTTGCACAGCACAGTGTGCATTACAACACGTGTTTGGAAAGCATACCTATATTTTCAACGAACACAGGCTTACCTTCCATGTGGCAGACTTGATGTTGACAGTACGCCCTCTACTAGTGAGCGTACACTTCATTCGAAGAAAAAAACTTCGCTCCGTGTTTTGCTCCTTGGTTTTCTTGGACCCTGTTCTGTGAACTAGCATCTCCCTCATTTCCTCATGATCACAAGGGTGTGCAAAGTCAAAAACACTGTGGCCAGTCAGATCAAACTGGGAGAGCGAGAAAAAGGGAACAGGTACCATTACACATAAAATATGAGAACATGCACCCAAAAGGAAACATACTAAGGATGGATCTTAAATGGTTACCTGTGTGAGGCCCATGCACTTGCAGACATTTTCAGAGAGATAGACCATGTCTCCATCTTCAGAAAGCACCATGAGGAATCCATCTAGGGCCTTTAGGTAGAAGCTGTTGAGCTGACTCTCCAGCTCAGATTCTTCCTCTGCCTCATCTAAGAACACAAAAGACAGTTTATCCTCATTAACAGTTCACCAAAATTATTTCCATTGAAAAAATCTGATCTATTAGGCATCATGTTCTCTTGGTAGTATCGCTTATTCAGGCACCAAATTGGAATTGTATTGGCGCGGATATACATTCCTTGAAAATGAACCACATCAGCAATTTAGACATTCTTTTCTGAACGTACGCAAAGTAACATTTGGGCCAGAAGGGGAAGACCCTTATCTATTTCCGGAACAAAACTGTTTAACACATTTAGAACACCAGCATGAATCAAAAAAGACACAGAAACACACAACAGATAATTAGACTAGTTCACATGTATAATCTGTCTAGCATCTGATTTTCCCCCAATCATATATCTTTGGAAAACAGGACGCCACTGAGACCTATATTAGTAAAATAAATGCTATCACTGATGATTCTCGGCAATGTTAGTGTTTTTATATATAAATCCCATGTCTGTGTCTCTCTCTCTCATGCTGTCTCTATATCTCACACACATCAGTTTGACTGCAGGATCTGCTTGATGCAGGTTTAGACTTTGAATTAAACTGTTAAACTGACCAGAGCTCAGCAGTTTTCTCATGCGCAGGTAGCTGATGGTGAGCCTCATGACGGAGGCCTTGTCCAGGTGGGAATTGACATTGTGGGGCAGTGGCAGCTGGCGTGCTAGTTCATAGAACACCTCAGACTCCTTGCCCCTGCGACATCGAGCTGCATCCCTGGACTTCTCCTTTCTGCGCTCCGAGCTCACCCTAGAAACACAAACATGAACAAAAACAAAAAACTGACGTTAGTTTGGCTCTCTATCTAAAAGAAGAGTCATCCTCACCTAAAAAGACTTTATAGTAACAACAAGGTCATCTCAGTCTCATTATCTCATCTGCTTAACACCCATACATGCAATCTTCTTGGTCTACCTTAAAAGCAAGAGAAACAAGCTCTCAATGCAAGTGGCAGAGGGGAAGCGGTCACCACGCAGAAGAGGGTGTGTCATAATTCTTGGTAATTAGCTAACAACAAATGTTATTGATTTATGGCCACAGTCAGTTCCCAGTGTAAACAGAACACCACACAACTGACAGAAGTCATAAAAGTATGCATATACACATGAAAAATCTTTTTTTGTTACAACAAGTTTCCAAAAATAACTTCTAGAACGGCCATTAATTACATTTGCTTAAGTAGTCATACTTAATACTAAGTATTAAGTACCAAAATACTAAAAATGTAAGTTTATCACAAAAATACATGTTCTTCCAGATTGTGATTGTGAGTGTATCCAAAAGCTTTCATTTTCAATTCTTAAAAGCTACTCAAAGGGTGACAACAGAACTGGCAGGTTAATATCTTTTTTTCTGGTGAAGATACAAAGTTTCACTTTTATATTTTTCACTGTAAACGGTCTTAGCAAGTCTTAGAGTTCAGCTCCATTTAGCACCATCTGAGCTCCACCTTTTTGGACTGCTCAAAGAAGTTTTAAGGGGAAGATGATTTTCAAGCAGTTGTGCATCAGTGGCAGAGCTCAATCAAAATTATTTTTTGCTGATGATTAGGAAACCTGCATTGCAAAGCAAGATGACTATATAGAAAAGTTTTCCAATTTCCTTTTGAAATAGAGTTTTAAAAGTGAGCAAACCTTTTTAAATGTCCCTCGTAACTTAGTATAGGTAGCAAAAAAAAGCTATTAAAACCTAAAAGTTTATTCTGAATATAACAGAAGAAATGAGGAGGCAACTGATTATGTGGAGCTGAAACTAGTTGTCTGTTGACTTGATAGTAATGACTTCCATCATGGCATCTGCAGGACTGGTGAATTCACAAAAATAAAAAGCTTATAGTGCTAAAATCATTATAAAGAAAGCAATGGGACATAGGGATAAAATTCTGCTCATCATACCTGCATAACCTGTTCTGAACATCAGCCTATCCTCTAATCAGAGAGAGGCTGCATTTTGTGTAACTGTATATCATAATGACAGGAATGTCAAAGCTTGTGTATAATGAGAAGGAAGCAACAGTGTTCAAAAGCCTTATCAAGTCAGTTCGGTCAAACCCAAGGTTCTTAAATACAGCAAGATTTCACACAAAAGGTGGAGTAACAAACTGTTCTAAAGGGGCCTTGAGCAGAAGATCTTCGTCTAAAGGGAGAAGTGTGAGAGGAATAGAAAGAAATTCTTGCAAACTTGTTTCTTGCCCCATTAACGGCTTCCCCTACTGATACCATAACAGAACAATCAAATCATCAACAGGTCTTCCTATTCCCATTTTAAAAAGCAACAATGCTCGCTCAAACAATGGCACAGCAGGGTGTCAGCTGCATGCAAGAAAAAGGAAGGAAGTCTATCAAAGTTGCCAACAGTCTGCCAGGAAAAAACAGCATCTTAAAACAGAAGGTTTATCAATTACAGAAGGGCTCAGTTTCAGGTTTTGTACAAAGGGTAGAAGAAAATTATTTTTCAAGAAATAGATGAATGGTCTCATAAAAGGATACAGTACCAAATAACAATAGGAGTCTAAGCATGTATTAATCAAAAGCATACATGCAAGACCAGTTTGCAGACCACACTATGTGCATACATACAGATAACCAAAGAGTACATACATATTTTCTTGTCCTGAAGACCCCCTGCTCTACTCATTTGAACGTTTATTCATGCTCCCAACAAAACTGTTCCAATTAATCAACTAGATTTAGCAAGTTTCCCTTAGCAAAGTTAACAAGTTTAACTGGGAGTGTAAGAGCTGTGGGATCTCCAGGACAGAGGCTGGGAACCTTTGCTACGGACCAGCTACAGATTTAAATGCAGCTGTTCCATACTGTAACGTTAAGAGCCGCATCTTGATAATGATTAAACTATTATCACTAAATTAACCGTGTTTGAGAGTGATTAGTATATTTTGGTACATACATTGGTAAATGTGTAGTTTTTTATGCAAATTACACAGATACAACTGCTCAGTGCACACCAAGTTAACAGGACATTCAATAGTAACATGTAATCCTGTACAACACACTCGAATAGCAATTTATGATTTTATAGAAAATAAAAATCCTTAATTTTGCCTCCCTCATTGATCCACCCAGCCCTGTTTCCAACACTTCGCCATTGATAGGGTTGCCAACCGTCCATGAAATTTAGAACTTTAGATAAAAGACATGTTCCGTATTGAACTGATATGGAAACACTATTAGTTACACCTTTTTGCAAAACCACGGCAAAAAAATTACATTAGTCCACTAATGAAGATTGCACGGTTGGTATGAAGGAAACATGTGAGACACACAGCCATTCAAAATGTGCCTTAATTAAAAGTCACCTTTTAATGTGTTATCACTCGGGGTGCACTGCAGCAAATTTGCCGCAATGTTGACATTTTTCCATAATATCCTAACCTCACTTAAAACATTCTGCTATGAAACATCAGAAAAGGTCAGATTATGAAATTTATTTGCCCTGGTTGAGGGTGCTGTTTCATGTCATTTTATTCTGTTCCAATTTTTAAAACTAGGTCTTGTAAAAATAGAAGACCATAAAAGGGCATCTCTGGTGATGAAGTGCGCCTTTTTTTTTTTAAGGCTGAAGGCCTTTTTGAATGTACACTAATCAGAAAAGAGTAGGAGGTTCCTGTAAGGAGGTCAACAGGATTTTTATTTCTTTGGACAGAGACAGTCCAGCTACATTTAGTATGGCATGTGTTGCGTAACACACCATGGCATGAGAAGAGAAGGGTCTCCGAACAGAAATGAGCTCTGACATATTTGCCTTAGTCTGGGCCATATACTACTAGGGCATTAGGACTAGCTTAGGATCAATTTGGGGGCAAGAAAAGAAAAAACAAACAACAAAAAACTTACAAACTTGCTTACTTAAGGTTACACAGAAATACTATCAGTATATTTAAACGTCCACAACAAAACTAATGCAAGCATCCTACCTACTATTCATCTACTATCAATCCATAGTACTATGCTGCACCCATCAGTAACTTTATACATTCACTACTACAGTATATTCACTACATTAAACTTAATTCTTATTTGTTACTCATTGCTACTTTTATTTCACTTTATTTTCATTTTACATTATTATTAAGTTCTTTCTTGCAAAATCCAGGAGCTGGGCAGATTATCATTTGACTACGTGTTGTGAATAAATCATCCACTAGGAGTAAACTTTCTCAAAGCAGGAAAAACATTTATAAGAGCCTCCACAAGTGACCTCTCTGCTCTTTGACCTCTCACAAAAACAGCCAAGAAAGAGTGAGAGTGGCATGCAACACAGCCTCTTTCTTACAAAGGTCTTGCAAGTGTCTTACCACAGGTCTGAGCAGGAAATCCCATTGACGTCAAAAGCCATGGTGAGTAAGATATGATGAAAAAAAAAGGAACTAAACAGTTGCCTGATAATGTTTTAATGTGGGTTAAACGATATATGTATGTATGTATGTATGTATGTATGTATGTGTTTATAGATGGCAAACGTGATTTTTTTGATTTGCATCAACAAGTGCCTTTAAGGATCCAATTACCTTTAAGGATCCAATTACAATCCCTTTGCAGAAAGTGTGTAACATATTTCCTTATTTCTTAAACATTTCCACTTCAAAAAGATGTTGCTTGACAAATTCCATAAGCTTGTGTATGAATACCCAGAGAGAAAATACCACATAACTATAATTATACTGCAATATTCAAATACAAATAACACTAACTTAATAATTCCAGTAGAGTCCTAATTGACAGAAAACCTTACTAACAGACTTACTAACACTGCAACAGAAAACTGACAGGAGAAAAATGACAGAACACAATTCAACAGTCACACACTCAAAACACCAACTCAATTTCTACATGACCTTTAATTACAGCCGGCCAACATATATGCAAAAATATTACACCTACTATCAGTTTTAGATTATTTGCTGGAAAATTCTATTTCCACCAGAAAAGAAACATTCTTGGGGCAGAATCTTACAGCTTGACAAATTCTATAAACTTGTGGATGCAAAAAAAAGCCACATATCTATTATAATATTGTGATATTCAAAAACAAATCACACCTTGACTTAATTCCAGAAGAGCCTGAATTGAGAGATAACCTTAACCTTCCAGAATAACATTGCTTCAGAAAATAGGATTATAAATGACAGAGCACAACTCAACATTCCCCAATTCAGACTGTAGTTTCTACAAGATCTTTGATAACAGCTGGTAAACATAAATAAAACAATTATACCTACTATCAGTTTTACCATTTAAGTGTCTAAACACTGTTACAGAATGTAGGTTAAAAAGCCTTAAAATTCACCAATACACACTATACTTTCTTCAAGACCTTTAATAAGAGCAAACGTTGGTTTACCCCATACACTCTCCCACCTCCATGCCACGCTAACATAACATTATCTCACTGAAGTATTAAGCAGAAATCTTTCAATTTAGACTCTTGCACAAGGCCTCCTCTTTGAAAAATGACAATAAATCACGCAGGTATGCACTTCACATACATCTAACACCAGCCTGCAGGACATAAGTCAAGGCAACTTCATGAGAGCTACGTTGCTAAACTAACAGGCTAGATTCTACATAGCCACTTCCAAACAGCCAGTTCATGGTTTATATTTGGAGAAAAACAAACCCAAAAGGTCTTTTCGGGGCTGTAGGCAGCCGAGCTGCCCACCTTATTGCTACTTTGCTTGTTTGCAAACTTGTTGTTAGCTGACTGCATCAACACTGATCTTAAGACACAAAATGGCGACCCAGCTAGGAGAAATGTTGTCTGCTAGCCAGACTGCTAACAGTGTTTGTAGTCTGGAGACGGAGCAGACAGTAACGACAGCACAATAACACCATAACAAACACGAATAACCCCGTTTACCCTACCTTTTCTTTTCCGTGACGACTCCAGTATCCATTCCTGGGTGGAAACCTCCTAATGAGTAAGGTTTTCCCAAACCACCTCAGCAACAAAACAGCAGCTAATGGGCTAAGCTAGTTACCAGATCCGAGCGAGTGAAGGACGTGGCCGCCTGTCTCTACAGATAACGGCGCCCTTATCCAAAAAAAATGCACGAAAAACGAACCAGTAGAGAGTCTCGTCTTGTTTTCTAGACGAGAATAAAAGAGGTCGACCCTCCGCGAACGTAAAGGTCAGAACGTCTGTATTCTCCGGTGCTGTCCTCCCCGGCACAAAGAGTTAACGCCGCTCCGTCAGTGCGGTTCTCTCCTTTCAGAGAGGCTCGGTCCTGACTGGGGATCACGTGTTCCTCCGGCTCTCAAACCGGCTCTCACAAACGTCATCTACACTCAGGAGAACAGGCTGCAGGATACAAACACAGAAATAAACACAAATAAACAGTGAAGACTCATTGAAGACCATTAATAGTACCCACATTTTATGGATTAGAGCCTTTCCAGCTATAACAGCTTCCACTATTCTTGGGCGGCTTTCCACAAGACTTTGGAGTTTTTGTGGTAATTTGTGCCCATTTATTCTGTAGAGTGTGTGTGTCTGTGTCTGTGTACAAGACTTAACATTCATTGTAATACAAAAGTGTAAATAAAGAAAAACATAAAAAAGACAATGATCTATAATCATTAAACATTTAGCTGACCATTTTAATAAAAAAATAAATACAGGAGGTCCTCGAGTTACGACACAGGTCCTTTCCTTCGACAGTGATGTAACCCGAATTGTGGATTAAGTCGAAACACCAAGTCACTTACCTATACTAACACAATTGTAATATCATAATAACACTACTAAGTCACAGAAAAAGGAAAAAGAAAAGACCCTCACTCATATGCCGAGTTACTGCGTATTCTTCCATAGTGAGCGGCGCAATTCGAACGTTGTATGCTGAGCCTGTTGTAACCCGAGGACCCCCTGTAAATAATAATTAAATACAAAAGAAATGACGTCTTTAAGAAATATTTGCATATTTTATTTGGTAGCAAAGCAATCAGTGATGTATTCATACGTTATTTTTCTGAGAATACCACAAAAGGTGTTTAAACATGGGGCTCCTGGTATATGAGGGTGGTGATCCATTATTGAGGTAGCATTACTATCACACACAACAATCTCTTGACACTATTTTAATACCAAGAAGCTTGAAAAAAAAAACATATTTGTGACGGTAAGGACATTTCCACAATCAACACAAATCCACAAATGACACATCTGTGGTGTATCTGTGTAATGTAAAGAGACAGGGGATTAATTTGATGGACAGGAGTGAAGTTGGAACAGCAATGACATTTGCCCTACCTGGAGCTAACTATCCTTATGAATCTTGCACCTGTTTTTACGGTAGCATCCATAAATCAGTTTATGGCTTTACACAGATGCCATGTTTGAGGAAGACAAATGCACTGCATCTCAGATAAGCAATTCATGTGAAGTATTACACCTGTTTGACATAACTGTTCACAGATGAAAGGGTTCAAGATTGTTTAGGTTCTGGAATATTCATTCATCCATTCATTCATTCATTTTCTGTAACCCCTTAATCCTTACTAGGATCGCGGGTGCCGGTAGCCTTTGCCAGGGTCTATGAGCATGAGGCAGGGACTCACCTTGCATGGGACATCAGCCCACCATAGTGTGCAGGTTCCATTCACACACCTACAGTCAATTTTGAATCCCCAGTTCACCTGACTTGCATGTCCTTGGACTGTGGGAGGAACCGGAGCCCCAAGAGGAAACCCATGCCACCACAAGGAGAACACGCAAACTCAAGGCTGCTTTGGAATAGTTTTTCACAATCTAAAGTACCTGAAGCCACAGCATGCAATGACCATGGTGGTCAAAACTAAAAGTCGCTTGGAGAACTAAAAGTAGCTGGGAGAGTTTTAGGAATAGCTCTCTAGGTGTATTAAACACACTTACCTCCTGACACTCATATGGCTACTCTGCAGTGTGCAAATTGTGTGATAGTAGATGGTGAAGTAGGAAATGAAACGTTTGTTTATTGGCACCATAAAATCGCTATTAGCTGCTACACAAGTTAAAACATAATTTTCACCAGTACAAGCACATAAACACAAACTACTAGCCACGGGGAGGGTAAAAGGCCATAAGTAAATATTCATCTAAAGTTTACAGGAACGTGACGTTTACTTTACTTTCATTTGGCCCTTTGCCAGTTCCGCTCTTTATTTGTATACTACCAGAAGTCCTTTGAGCCACTGCAGACTGTTGGCCAGACATCCTGTGTGTATGCGGAATTTGATGCGCTAGTAGAGGATGCTGAATGACTATACATATATATATATATATATATATATATAAATATGAACAACATGACTTTAATAAATAAACATAATAGTTACTCCACAATAAAGGCGATACTCATGTTGCCAGCTGAGAAAAATGTATTCTTGAAAGTCTCCACAGGCCCCACCAGCACTGTTGAATTAGAATCATTGAAATAACTCTCAGTTCCTTGTCACACCCCATGTGAAGAACCCAGTGAACTGACTTCTCAGCAGTGTTGACTCAGTGTGTCGGCTAAGTCTGAATCACACAAGCACCATTCAGCCAGATTACGCTGGTTTTTGGCAGCCTATTGCTGGATGAGGAAATGTTTCTGTCCAACCAAACGCAAGTTTAGACTTTCCCTTCATAGTCAGTGGCAAAATACAATATCTTGCCAGAAGGCACTACTGGGGAGCAATGTTGTTTTTTCTCAGCCATTTACATCCAAGAAAAACATTCATTTAGGTGCCAAAACTGGACGTTAAGAGAGCCGAACTGTAGTAATGGTGTTTTATTTATGCCTTATTTGCACTTTTTCCTGGCTATCTCAAAATGCTAGCCTATCTCACTGTATGTAAACATGATATAGGTTTGGCCTTCGCCCCCCATTAACCAAATGGTGAGCACAAATGTGTGTGAGAGTCCTTACTAAGCAACTCCTCCGCTGCCTTTAACCTCTTCAAACATGACAAAGCACAGTGCCAAGAGAAGCAGCTTTGATCTGTGTCAAAGGTGCTGAACTCTGCTTTTGGAGGTGCTCCAACCCATGGACAGGACTGCCAAGCCCAGTTTAACTCACCTGCCTCAGCATGGCAAGCTCTTTAAAGGCACTTCAGTCTCACAGCAAGGTGTCTCCGATTTGAAATGAAACTCTAGAGAACTAGAGAGTAGTGGATCTTGAGGAGCGCACTAGGTGTCCCAGATCTAGGTCAACTCCAAGATTTTATAACACAGAAGTAACCAGACCTTTCACTCAGCATTATTCATTTACACATCCGATGGTAATTTTCCATAAACAGATTAACCTACACATTGTCTTGGACCACACTGCATTGCTGATGAGAATGCAATACTGTGCGTAATTATAGTCCTTTCCCTAATTATTGGCACCATTGGTGAGGATAAAACGGAAACACGGTCCTCCAGAGGATTAAAGACATCCATGTTCACTGGGATGATACAAGGACCACATTTTATTCATCATTCATTAACTAATGGAAGATTAAAGGACATGTTTACAAACTGAGAAAGAAGTGTGTTCACCTTTATAATTCAGGGAGTGGTAACAAAAACAACCACATGCCTGAAAAGGTTCACATTCACTGTTTCGGCAACAGTTAAAAAGTTCAAAACAACCAGAAAAAAAGTGAACCTGCCTGGAAGACGACACATGTTTATTTCACTCCCAGACACAGTGAGAATGATAGTTAGAGAGATGCCATTTACAGATTACATTTAAAATTAGACTTGTTTCCATGTGTAAGGAAATGAGCAATGACTTTTTTTATGACCCATTTCTTTAGAGTGTCAATAACTGCAATATGTAAGAGTGACAGCAATTATAGACTGCATCTTCAAGTTATTCTTCTTCTGGCAGGAAAATATATATAAAGTAGTTCGATATTAATCTGAAAGACTACTACATTTGACATAAATATTGGCTAAGAGGTGATGTCTAGCCAATATTTACTAATTTCATTTACTAATGACTTTTATATAAAAGGCAAAGGGGCATTTGGCAGACCCCCTTATCCAGAGTGACGTACAATCATTAGTTACAGGGGACTCTGAAGAAACTGCAGGTCGAGTGTCTTGCTCAAGGACACAATGGTAGAAAGTGGGAGTTTGAACCTGCAGCTTTGTGGTATTTAGGTTCACAGGCAAGTGTTTACCCACTAGGCTACTAAAACCCCTATGTGCAAGCTTTGCAAGCGTATTTATGTTTATTTACAGTACATCAGAACAAGAAGAACGGCACCTTAGAAAACCTTCCAACGCTGGGGTTACTCCACTGCAGTTTAAATCAAACGTTTTGACCTGTGCATTTGTACCTCTACCCTTTGGAATAGGTGCTGTTACTTGTACTTGAGTCATTACTTCACTAAAGCAACAGTTCTCTCTTTTAATGATGGGTTCAGTCATTGGTGTGCACATTGTTGGCTTCTACTCATTGGTGTGCAAATTGTTGGCTTTTATGCATAAAAATCACACGTTTGTCTGAAATTTACATTTCATTTCTAAACAGTTTTCAGGGATGATTGTCACAGTACCTAAGAGGGTTAAAGATTCATGAGAGGTTTGCATGCCTGTCAAGTGAAGTGACAGAAAAGGCGTACAGCTCTATTGCTGTTTTGATGTGAAAAGGAGATGTGTTTTTAATTTCTGTCCTGAAACACTGATGCGTTCACCTGTGCCTGGTTAAGCATGTGTTTAATAATTCAGTAAGTCAGCGGAAATTATATGTGCCGGTAATGCCACTCATTTGACACCTCCACTGAGAAGAAGTAGGACAAAAGTCATGTGAGTTTGAACGAACAGCATTCAACAAACATGTCAGTTGCTTCGTGGTAATCACTCTCCATAAAGTGTCTTTTTATAAACGCAAACAAAATGACGACAATTTGTTTGTATGATTCCCTTCATAACAGACAAACAGTTAAATATAATTACAAAAAAGAACACCAGCTCTCTTGCACAATTATAAACATATAAGCAACAGGAGGTCAGTTTTAAAAATGTCAAACATCAGATTTAAGGCAAACAGATGAATACTAGATTCACTGCCAGTCCATATTAACATGTATGCCTGACTGGCTTGAGATTAGATAGGTACAAAACACTGGCGCATCTGGAAAATCCACTGGGAACGAATATCACATCTTGCTTTGTTCTTGGTCCATATTTCTCAGCAACAGTCTTGCACACGTTAACATCATTAAATCCTGTGTGTGCTGAATCAGATATATTCCATAAAGAAACTAAACTGATCAACCTCAGTCCCTTGCACTGCACATTTTTGGTGTTTTTCCTGGCCCTGGCATACCAAAGACTGCTTGCATAAATCATTTTAAGCCAGTTTTGGCACAAAGCTTCCTCCTTTCCTTAAGTGAGCTGCGTCAACTATCTTGAGGGGAATGTTTCATTGGAGCATGAAAATAATTCAGACTTGTCAATCGAGCTTTAAACCCCAAAGTAAATGTTCAGCTCTTCAGGTCAGTGAGATTTACAGCTTCAAAGCACGCAATCAAAAGACTTTAACAGCAAGGCTCCTTATGTTAGGCTGCAAAATTAAATGTAGGGTATAAACCCTTTTTAATATTTAATAACAATGGTAAAAATTTATTGATCCCAAATAATTGTAATCAAATTGAATGGCTTGCAGTTCAGAGGTTTACAACCCCATTAAAAATGAATAATAGGCCTGCAGTTTAAGGGGTTTATCATTTAGTTTAATTGGAGGTGTTAAAACCAGGAAAGCACAAGTTCCAAAGACCGAAACTGAGAACCACTGCACCAAACAAGGTACTCCGGGACTGAGATTGGGAAGGGTTGGCCTGAGTGTTCTGAAAACTGAGGTTTTTGCCTTGAACATAACATTTACATTTACATTTACATTTATGGCATTTATCAGACGCTTTTATCCAAAGCGACTTCCATTCTCTCTACCTACAGGGGAC
>JBBJLR010000160.1:8333953-8347937 GCA_037577145.1 Brachypetersius gabonensis | reverse complement strand
AGAGAGAGAGAGAGAGAGAGAGAGATAATAGCTTACCCCTCTGAGGATGTCTTCAGCTTCATTGCTGAGCCAGGACGAATAGATCACCTCTTCTCTGAGGATACATTCAAACAACTCATCCTCCGTCTCTGCCTCAAACGGAGCGTGTCCAGACAGCATCTCATACAGCAGCACACCCATAGCCCACCAGTCCACCGACACACCATACAGTTCTTCCTGGATGATCTGAGAAAGGAAACAGGAACTGGACATAACACACCAATATATACAATGCATGAGATACATCAGTGTCACTAGTTACACTGGTGGTCACCAAACTGTCCAGTAGGTTTAATTTAACACACCTCAGTTAATCAAGAACTTCCAAAGGCAAAATTGGGTGGATCAGATGAGGTCAGTAAGTCTACAGGAAGGTGGATCTTCAGAAGCAGGGCCGATCACCACTGCTATACAAGTCTTTATGAAGGCGTTTACCTCAGGTGCAATGTAGTCAGGTGTCCCACAGAAAGTACCAGTCTGAATCCCATTACTGATTCCTTCCTTGCACATGCCAAAGTCTGCCAGTTTACAGTGACCGTCCTTGTCCAAAAGCACGTTGTCCAGCTTCAGGTCTCTGTATGAGCAGATGTACAACGGACAGTGGCAACTTTTGGTACACTGGTAAGAGTACATTTCTTTTTATTATTGTGATGGGTCGTACAAAATTTGAAGCCAGCAGTCTTTTGTCAAGACAGGCCAAACTAAACGAGAAGAAATATTTTCATAAGACTGATCTGAAGTTTTTTTTCACTGGAAGGTTACACACAATAGGTAGTCATTCACTTTATGCAAAAAAAACAGCATGTAAAACATATCTCTTCCATTTAAAACAATGAAAATTGTCTTTATGTGCAAAAATGCATCCAGTGTAAATCCTCACTAAATGCAGTCTAAACATATTTTAAACGGAATCCTTGCTAATTCTCAACAGATAAAGGGATATGCCAGATTATACTAGCTATGATGAAACTGTTGACTAAGATGATTAATTTCCCGTTGGCCTACTTTGCATAGAATATCTTTAAAACTGAAGAAGCTAGGTCATGAGGACGCCCAGGCAATATTGATCCTGTAGCAGAGCTATTGATGGAAGTCCTTCAAGGAGATGAAATGTAAGTCTGAAACAGAGGAGCAGCTGATGATGTCACTACAAACCAGAATTGAGAGCATACTTTAAGCAAATGCTAAACACATACTGTGTAAGTCACAATTTCCAAGACTGGCCTGTGACTGGAATAGTTCAAAAATGAGACTGTAGTGGGAAGACAGCTATACAGATGGAAAAAGAGAGAAAAGCCACAAGCACAGTGAAGACATGCAGTCCCTCACGCTTACAGTGGTGGAGAGTAGGCTTTGCCACACACTGCGTGGCATATTTCCTATCCTGGGTTTTAACCACAAACCAAACTGGCGATGTTACATTTTTAGTTACTGTCTGACAAACACGTGTAAAATCAAAGCTCTAATTTAAACTTTCCAAGAAACCTTCAAAATAGCATACGACCAGCAGTATCTCCTGGACAGTTCACTAATAAAGTGCAGTAATTCTTGCTCAAGGCCATTTCCTCTGTGAACTAGAGAGATCAATACTCTGTTTCTATTTAAAGGAACACATCACCCAAAATGCTTTAGTTGGGTCCAACAAACATTATCTAAATGAGAGGCTGTCAGTTGGTCTCTTCGCTGTGAGCCTTCACTGACGGCCAGCAACAAGAGCAGCATTGTTCCTTTGTGCATCCTGTTTTAGCCCTGTAAGAGAGAGGCCTGGTGACCGGATAATAAAATCATTAGTGCACAATAAACAAAACAGGCCAGAAGATAGTAAGGATATGTCAGAACTTTCCACAGATTAAATTAGAAACAGATTATCAGTGGATTATAGTGTGTCTGCTCCTAATCAAAGATTATGGGTGAGCAAGATGACACAGATGGCCTTGGATGATTACTGCTGGTTTTCTATTATTAGACCATTTTTTGTGGGTATTTGACCTCAATGTATTCCATTATGTAAACATGCAAAACAGTTCTGAAACCAAGCAAAAGTGAGCTCACAACATTAATTGCAAAGCAAGTTGGCGTTCATAAGGCCATGCCCCCATATACTCCAGAGGGCTCGTCTCCTTCCCTCTCCTCCTCCTGGCCAATAGTTTTGGGTAAACAGCTTACGTAAGTATGGCTCCATGCTGCAAAGCACTGGGAGCCAGCACTGCTGTGACGTCAAACACACACCAAAATATCCTCCTGGGCACTCTTACACACTAACACACACCCCCAGAAAAACAATCTGCTTGCAGAAAAATTAAGCAAAGCACTCTTACTTTTGGCATAGTTACCCCCTCCCCCAAGAACTAACCTCAAAGGGTGCCATAACAATTCCAAATGACCTTAAATGCCAGTAAAATTGGTCATTAGGGGGGCTGTCTAGGAACAAATGGCAGGCTGCTAGTGAAAAGAAAGATCATAAATCCCAAAAGCCCTTCAAATAACATCTACAAAGTGTGGCATGAAGTCTGCTTGGGTTCAGTTTGCGTTTGCCTGCTTGCATGTATGAACAATGTTAAAGAGATGTGCAGGCTACAGCAGGTCATGTGAAGGAAGCAACAGAGGTAGGAAGTTTGGTTTGCTTAACTACAGGAACAAACTTTTGGCTGGGGGTTGGGCAGTGCCCGTAAGACACCAGGCTGAGGCAATAACAAACGAAACCATGCTCAGACAAAACACTAGTGAATCACTTCTGACCTCCATTTTTGTGCAACAAGTTAACAAGTTAAAGAGTAATCCTGTCAATTATACTCAGCCATATTAGGCAACACTTAGACAAGAGAAAGAACAACAAAAAGGGCTAAATAGAAAACCTGTTACAGAGTAAAAATGATTGAAATTAGGTTAGGGTTGAAGGCAATGAATTTTTGTTCTTTACAGTCAAATTGGCTGGCGGCTGATTTTTGCTATGTGGTGTGAAAGAATGCATTAATTCATTGCTAACACATATTTGCTGTCTATTTTTGCATCTGCAGTCCCACTACAGTCAGAACAAATTTACCCATTACTGCGATGCATCAAATCTTGCCAGACCTACCCTATGTCAAATTTATATAAGATCTGAAATATATTGTATATTATGTCAAATATTACATATTTATATCCAAGTTACAAACAGTAGACTACAACTTTTAGCAACATGCTATTACTTAAACATTTGAAGCAGTCAGAAATACAGTGACATCTTTGTGTTCTTGCAGTGGCAAATTTACAGTCAGCACAGCCGGCTAACAGCTTCAAGTCCACATGCTGTGAGAATATGATCCATCTGCCTGGATTACTCTGGATGAGATTACTCAGGTTTCTACTGCCAGTACCCTTGCAGTAGCAGTCCACTACAGCTACTAACAAAAGCCAAGCATTTCTGAAGTTACGAGAGCATTTGTATGGATTTTACAAGATAGAGCAGGATTTTACAAGATAGAGCAGGATTTTACAAGATAGAGCAGGATTAGCCACTGCAGTCTCTAGTGTTGCAGTAGCCCTGAGCTTATTGCAGAACATTTATATTTACGGCATTTAGCAGACACTTTTAATCCATTCCGTTCCCTAACTACAGGGGACAGTCTCCCTGGAGCCACTTGCTCAGGAATTAAGATTTGAACCCATGACCTCGATGTGACCTCTTGGTCCAGAGACAAGTATCCTACACACTAGGCCATCACCACACCATGCAAACTCCACAGACACAAGGCCAGGATTTTAAACCCCAACCCTGGAGGAGTGAGGCAACAGCGCTACCCAATGTGCCTCATTGCAGACCTATAGCTGCTACATCTATTATAGTTCTACAAAGCTATGACCAGCCTCTTATATTCCTTTATTTGGTATACTATTACTCTAAAGGTAAGCACTGTGACTACTCTAACACTATTTAACTTGTGCCTAAGGTAAATCAGGTAAATGTGCCTGATGCAGTTAAGAGTCCTCTACCTTTCAGGGATTACATAGTAGACCAGTAGTGTCAAACCAGGTTCCCCTTGGGCCACCTGATTCACCTCATCAACCAATTAGCAAGGCCTCATCAGTAAAATTTGAAGGGAAAGTGCTAATCTCTGTTGTTCCCCAATGAACTGCCAACAGTTCAGCACAGAAGCTCTTTTGTATGAGTGGCAGAGTTTTCCCATGAAATTGGCAAGGGCCAGATGTTTACAACATTGTGTTCGAATTAGTTCATTGAAATTCAGATTTCAGGGTTGTAACCATCATAGTGGCTTGGATGGGCTGCCAGACCATAGTTTCCAACTTTTTTTTTTTTACTATGGCAGTAAGACAGGACTTACTGTGTTGAAAACATAATGTAGTGTAGAAAACATGCCTGGAATCACTTTCAGATATGGCTGTGGGTGGTGGGAACAACAGTCTGGGAGAAAATCCAAGAGGGAAAAGCTTCATCAACACGGACACTGTGTGCTTGTTTCTAGGCTATATTTGACTGATTTGACTGATATGTAGATGTCAGTGTTCAGCAACTGTGGTGGTACAGTTTGTGCAGGGTCTACTGAACAAAGGTCACTGCTATTTCAGTTCATCACGAGCATGTGGGTGGGTTATCCCTAGGTTCACACAATTGGATCAGGGCGTTTCTTAAGGACATGCAGTGCCTTCACTTCCTGTGCTTAATTACTTGGCTGTCATTATATTCGCTCTTGGTGATTTGTGCCTCTCACCATTTAAGCCAGTCTTACAAGCAGATCTCTAGTGACTTTCGCTCGTGAATGTCTTCCTAGGGATGGTTACATCAGCTACTGAGCGTAAGGGGAAGTACTGATGCCAGGTCCATCCAGCAGCTGCCATTGGGGTTGGATGTCAGTCTGTTTCAGTCGTGAAGCCACTACTTGGTCATCCCTCAGTACTGGTTCACTTTCAACAATTTCTGTTTTATTGTGACCTTTTCAGGTGTTTACTGTGCTTCACATTGCCTTAATGTAGAGGTAGAGTAGAGGTAATGGAGACCACTGGTTATGACTGTGGTAGGTTCTACCAAACTTTATTGTAATCTGTAAATTACTCGTTATCTGTGCTTCCTGAAGTTGGCTTCTGTTTGAGAAGTATTCTATTATTACTACTCCTTCTATTACTGGGTGTGTCACATCCCATGTTATTGTGTGAATTGTTATAAGATCTGAACCTTTACACAAGTATGCACTGTGCTTAGAGCTGCTTCTGGTGATCATTCAGAACCAGTGCTACATGTGTACCCTCCAGTCCATCAGTGGAAAAACACTGTTCTGTCACCGATCACCAGTTGACACTTAAACACTACAGGTATACTGTCCAGTGTTATTAATAGTTAGTTATTTGTTAGTTATTATAGAGGTATGGCACCTGAAAGGTTGCAGCGAAACAGGTTTGTGACCTTGACAATTATGACATGTTTATTATATAAGTATATAGTCAGTATCATTTGGTGATTAAAACGCTAGACAGCCCAGTTTGCTGAAACTGGCTCAAAGGAATGGTCGATCTGAATATTTGAAAGGTTGAGTACAGAGTATTAGAACACCCATGTGGTCCTACCTGTATATGATGCCCTTGGAGTGCAAGAACATAAGAGCAGACGTGATTTCAGCAGCATAGAACCGAGCACGAGCCTCCTCAAACCGCCGAGACTTTTGGATGTGAAACATGAGGTCACCGCCGTTCACAAACTCCATAACAAAAAACAAACGATCCTAGGAGAAAGAAATAAAACCTGGAATGTGATATATAAAAACCCTAGAATACAGTTATATCTACATCTAAACATTCTCAATATTTTTATGGGACTAAATCAACAAGTAGATTTTTCTACTTTCTATGAACTGCATGCTAACTTCATTTATAGCAGAAAACATACAAACAGCAAGCTGTAATAAACTGTTATGCCAACTGCTGTCACTGCACTGTTATGTTCTCAGGTGTAGGAAAGTGAAGTTTTTTCATAAAGGTATTCATATTTAATACCCCAGTAATGTGCTGTTGTACTGTTTTTTTTTAAGCTTGAGTCTGAAACTAAAAGCATTTTTATGCACTGGAGAAGTCAATAATTGGTCATTGGTTACAACAAAAAATACCAAGAAAAACAAACAACAATGCATCAAAATAATTGGATCACTCCATCAACACATAACAGCGTAAATGTGTTATGTTCCACCTTTCCAATACAAGTAGCAATGCCTTTATGGGGCATAACAGCCTCATTGTTATGTTTCTTGTTCATACAAGTTTTGAAATCTGACATATTGTAACCTCCGTGGAACATTTAATGACATTGTTTCTCTGAGTGCTAATGATCCGGGCATTTGTCACACTGGTGATCTGCACAACTCATATCAAGTCTGTACCCAGATCTGGATCTGGCCCTTTGCCCTTTAACTGTTCTCAAGGGTAGGCAGGTTAGAACAGGCATGCAGAGAGTGTCACATGCTGTTTACCACAAAAGGCATGCTCTTTAGGCCTGCAGTGAAAACCCATAATGTGCTGCCATCTACTGTTTAAACATGATTCTCTGATGACTGTTGCACCTTTTCACACTGTGATAGTACTGCAGACACCAACACGGGGACTGCCGAGCAGGAAGTAGAAATAGAACAGAATGGTTTGCAGATAATCTAGATACAGTGGTATGCAGGAGTTCCGGCACCTCTGGTCTAAGTGACATTCCATTCATTTGGTAGACACTCCTAACCAAGGAGACTTTCACTATGAGGAAACATTCCCATTTCAGGACAGTGTGAGAGCCAGAGGAGAGTCCTAAGTGCTATCTTTCTGTAGGAGTAGTGCAAGAAGATAGATAGTGCATCAGGAGAGGAGATGCTCTCAGAGTCTTCAGGAGGTATTTGAAGATAGAGAGGGTTGTCTGCTTAGGCAGTGGGGAACCACAAAAGAGAAGAGTCTGGACTGCGTTTAGTACATGGTTTTTTTTCATTTTCTAAGTGAAAATAAGAATACAGTAATCCCTCGCTTTTCGTAGGGGTTACTTTCCATGAGCACCCGCATATAGTGAAAAAACATGTAGTTGTGTTTTGGTAAAACAAAAATGCTTAAAAATGCTTATTTTTATAGTGTAAACCCTAATTATGCCCCCAAACATGCTCCCAGAACACTTTAGTTTCATTTTAAACGCAGTTTAATGCATGTAAAGGTAAATAAATAAACAGAATCAGAAAACTTTATTGCTTAAAAAACGGTTAGCATTAGCGGTTAACATTAGCAGGATGCAAAGACTCGTACATAAAAGAAATGTTGAAATAACTCTCTTTACTCACATGTTTAGACAGGGCACAGCTTTCTAATACTAAATAAACTGAGATAGCTGTTGAAAATTTTGGGGGAAAAGTTTAAAACACGGACAAGGACAAGACACAGAGCAGTCATCCTACACGCTGCAGCAGGCTTCTTCATGTTTTTATGAAAGTTGACAACTTTTTAGTGTATTACTGCCACTGCTGGGCTGGTGGCAGTAATACAGTTGGGTCCTCAAAAAAAACAAAAGTGCTTTACACTTAATGCTGATCCGCTTAAACCTGAGGGGTTACTGTACACCCTCTACAGTGAACACACTTATGTGGATTTTAATATGCAATCATGGTTCACTGGATAAAAAGAACAGAGATGTGGCCTGCGCAAAGGTTGTCACGATTTGTTACAAAAGTAAAATGTTTTACTTTAGTAAAATTTAAAAAAAGAAGCATTTTTAAATGCATTTTACATTTTAAAACTGTACACTTGAATTGGCAGAAAAAAAAACACACCTCAGTTTACTGTGTACGTACTTATTTTCATTTTCAACCAAACATTTGAACAGTAGTATTAACGCTTTTGCATATGCCTGTGGTTTCTTGGCCATTTACCGTGGTCTGGAAACAGTAGTAGAGGTGGGTGAGATAGGGGTGATGGTGGGCCAGCGATAACACTCTCTTTTCTGTCATGGTTGACTCCATGTCGTCGTCCTGCAGTATGACATCTTTCTTCAGCATCTTCAGTGCAAACACCCGCTCATTACTGTTCATGCGTGCCAGCATTACCTGTCCATGAGCACACAGTTCAGCAGTGTGACAAACAACAGCATTTCTTAACCTTATCTGCCAGCTGCATCTGTGTCATGCGGTCAATCAATTTGAACAATAGTTTCATTAAAAAAACCCTGGTCGCTCAGCACCTGTCCTTTGGCTTCTATTGTAGGGATGTTTCCAGTCAAAAGGTTTTCTATTCTTTTACAAAGAAAACAGGTCAAAACTATTGTTATTCAGGCGTATGCTACAGATATGGCTGATTAGGTTTTAATCCCTTAAAACACGTGCTTGTAGGTGTAATGGTATTTGTACTATGTATGCTGCTGGCATATTCTTTAATTTATCTCACCTTGCCAAAGCTGCCTTTCCCCAGCACCCGCAGGAAGGTGAAGTCCTCCAGGCCTACCGTCACATAGTTCACCTCAGGTTCCTCAGACTGCCATTGACTCTTAACACTAGAACTTGGAGATTTTGTAGCAGCGATGCTCGTCTGTGGAAAAGGTAAACATAAATATGCACATTGCATCGTTTCAGTGATTGTTAGTAAGTACCTTCACTGCACTAGATGCAATTGTAGCTGTTCAATGATCTCCCACACAGATGATGGGATACCTGAGAGCTCCTTTTAGACAGTTTGCAGGCATGCAGACCAATCTCTGCCAACTTGCTGGCCAACTCTGCACTGTTCACACCACAGTTGGGGGCTACGTTCTCTTCACAGCGGATATGCACGTTCATCTTACAGCCTGAACACAGATGCATTACAGAGTAATTAGTTCAAAGTATAAAGCATAAAGAGATATTCAAGAGGGGAAGAGAAACAGGTGCAGTATACTATTATACAAAACTTTCAAGATCGCACAATGCAACGCTTTCCTTCTGATACGTTTACATATACGCCATTTAGCTGACACTCTTATGCAGAGCGATGTACATCAGTGCTCAAGTATACCTGTACCTTCATATCCTATATTAATATAATCTTTTTTTGCTTTAAAACTGCTTAAAATGAGGTTTAATTCAAGCATTTTACTTACTTCACTTCTGTTACAGAACTGTAAATATAGAATAATACCACTCATTCTTAAAGATTTCTATATCGATGATTACCTTTGCAGTGGAGTCCCTGTTTTATCAGCCCATACAGTAGTGATCCACAGTGATTACAGTAGGTGGGCGATTTGTAATTGTGCACTTTGAACTGGTGAGGTACATTAATGCTAAAGCCTTGGCTGGGGCCCTGGGAGGAAGAGAGGAATGAAAGGATCATTACTGAGCATTTATTTAATATACCTTATACCATAACACTTGCAAAAATGGAATGATTTAAATAGACAGTCTACAAATTGTAATACCATGCTCCCACAAGAAAGAACACTTCAAATCGTACCTCAAGTGCTGCTTTCTTCATCCGTGGACATTCACTCACAACCAGATGATGACATTTCTTATGGACCACACAAGCGCACACTGAAACATTCAGACAGCCAATGACCAATTGTGTAATTGTAGTATTTGTGTAACATAGCTACAGGTATGCAGGTACATCATATATCATATGTCATATTTTAAGAGCTAATGACTACCTCAAATCTCTCTAAAAACTAAAAGGAAAGAAAAATATTTTTAAAACGTTTACCTTGACATTGGTAACCTTGCTTTCCAAACACTCCCCTGGAAAGACATGACAGACAGTAAAAGTGAAATACAAAGTTTAGAAAAACAACTTTTGTGTTTTGTTATTTAATATACAAAATATTCATTGCGGTGCATATGACATTGCATATTTTCACTTTAAATGTACACACATATTTTTCATGTTACTTCTAAGTATGAACACAGAAGTATGTGTTAATGGACATAAAACTCTGCACTGAATGTTCAATGAATTAAAGATACTGGGTAGAAATGAATGTGCATAGGTATCAGCACCCTTACCGAAAGGGTGTGTTAACTTCTTTGGCTAACATCATACCCATCATGCAATATTTGTTTATTACCTGTAGCCTTTCTTTTTCGTTTCTTGATACATTTTTTTTTCTTGCAAAATGCTACTAGATGTATTTTATTGTCTTTTCTTGAGAGTCCAGTCGCCCAACTGCTTAGAAAGTAAGCACAACACCCTACATGTTTGAAGAGTTATATGGTATCTTACAATCTGGAACTCTCTATACCTGACTTGTATTGAGGCTTAGTGAATTAAGCTCTTACACCTCACAAACATTTTTTCATTTAAAAAAACAACAAAACATGTAGTTTGTCCAGGGGTGCCCTAACTTTAGGTATAGGCCACCAGTGCAATTTGTATATATTTTTTAACATACTCTTATTATTATTATTTTGTTATTTTCTCCGTCGTATCTTATTTTCCTGTCTGTTAACTATATGCCAGTGTCGACTGCACCTTGAATTCTGTTGTTCCCTTGAAAAAGTGACAATGACACTAAAGATTTATCTCATCTTATCCTATCGTTTCTTATCCAGTGGTACCAACAAAAGAGCACAACTGGTAAAAACAATACCGTAGCAGGTTCAGCTCCCATGCCAGAACTACCCAACATTTTTCTATGGCTAAAGAGTTACTAAAAGATTGATTTGGGATTTTACCAGATGAAGTTTTTGCAGTGGCAGCAAAACGTAGGCTGTTTTAGGAAGGTGGCCATGAACTTGTGTCCATTGACCTGGTGCACCTTCCTCCTTAAAGCCCTCTGTCTTTTCCTGGTTAACTGCTTATGGACCTTCCAACCATTCGCAACATGATCATCTGAAATACACCACAAAATATTTAAAGGAAAGAATATAAGCTAAGAATTATAAGAAAGAAAAAATGCACGGCAATCATGGAAATCAGGGGATAAAGACAATCCTGCAGTGGCTTACCATCAGTGAAGGAGCCGGTCAGAGAGATGTAGATGAAGACACTGCCCTCAGGTTCCAGGTTAACCTGAGGAGTAAAAAATGGGGCAAAATCAATTAACTAGATGCTTCCTTATAAAGCACATTTTCCATTTGTCTGCTTGTGCAAGGGCTTTGAGTCTAACATCCCTTAGAAAAGGAACAAGGATACATGTTTGGCTGCTGTATGGACTCCACTAAATTACACTTACAAACCTGTTTCCAAACGAAATTAGAAAGCTGCAGTGATCTGCGATGCAAACCCATATTTGATTGGAAATAAGAAAGGCAGCATATCACATGTTGAAACTGAGAAAGTTATTGTTTTTTGGGAAAAATATGCTCTTTTTGAATTTGACACAAGTCACTTGTGTCAAAAAACTTGACAGGGTAGTGTTTGCCAATATATCTTATTACCTCTTCTTGTAACAACTTATGTAACTGAGGAGACCAATTGCTAGAGTTTTAAAAATGAAATATTGTCCCATTCTTGCTTGATATAGAATTTTAGCTACTCGTCAGATATCCTTTCAGGGTATCCCTTGTGGTCATTTTTGATTGACAGTGCAGCCAATGTTTTCAGTGGATGAACTGCAGGCTGGCCAGTTTAGCACCTGGACTCTTCTACCTCAGAGATCTGTGCTGTTGTGGAACGTGCAAAATGTGGTGTCATGTTTATATTCTTTTGTGCATGGTAGAGTTTTAACTTGCATTTGTGGATGCAACAATTAAGTGTGTTCACAGACAACAGCTTTTAGAAGTGCTTCCGAGCCCACGCAGTGATTTCCAATGCAGAATAATTTCTGCAGCGCCTCCTGAAGGCCCAGAGATTATGGTGACTCCGTATTGGTTTTTAGCATTGTCCCTTGCATACAGAGATTCCTTCAGACTCTCTTAATCTTTTAATGGGATGATTAAAATCTTTAAACTCTTTACAATTTTATGCTGTGGAACAACATTCCTAAACTTTTTGAACACAAAACTTCCTCCCATCTTTACTTTCAAGAGACTCTGCCTCTCTGGGATGCTCTTTTTATACCCAGTCATATTACTGCCCTGTGATCAGTTTATGTAATTAGTTGTGAGATGTTCCACCAGGTGTTTACCGTTATTTCCCTTAATTACCCTTTTTAGCATTAACGCATCAGTCGTTTGTTGGTCCTGTCTTAACTTGTGTTCATTAAATTCAAAATGAGAATATACTTTTCATTAAACAATGTCATTTTTGTTCTATTGTCATCTAAAAATGCATTTGCATTCTCATTACATTTTTACGAAATGTTGAACGTTTTCTAAGGCCTTGTTTTTTTTCCCCCAGCAACATATTCTAACACATTTCAAGTTTCAAGTTTCTAATTATTGTTTGACTTTGTAGTCACTTTTAAAATAGAAATGTTAGTTTCTCATCTGCTGATCAGAGGCAGAAACTAATTCTGAAATGAGGTCATGAGGCCAAAGTTTCCTGTGAGCCCTGAACCACCACACACTCCTACACACAAAACTCAGAAATACGCTCTATGGAAAAATGAAAGATAAAGTACATTTACTCTTACAAATGGCGGTGTTAAAAAGGGTTATATGTATAATGAAAAAGCCAGTTTTGATTCCTTAAAATCAAATGGTTCTTTAGACTATTAAAACGTTTTACATTCATATTTCAAAAAAACAGGATATATAAATGTGAATGTAAAGTTGCTTGACTTCACTTGAGTTTCCAGGACGATTCTAGGGAGAACCGTAAAACTGACATTGAATCTCTTCTTTAAACCTTTAAACAGTTCTTCACACTCATCTGTTTCTGATTCTCATCTGTTTCTGAGTCTTCATGTATCAAATGTGGTCCTTTGTAGACTGGCAAGCAAGTTCTTTTATGGCCATGATAACATTTGTCAGCACCATTCCTGTTACTATTTGTAATGTTTTGCTTAGAAAAAAATAAAAAAAAGTCATATTTGGGCATCACTTTTTAGTTACCTCACTTTTTCTTTCGGTCCATCTCTTTGGAGGGTAATTCTTTGGTTATTGTTATAAACTAGCTAAGAATATGTCATATACATTTGGAAACGTCTCACCATTATTCTTCTAAAAATCTCAAATCTTTATTATTATACTAATTTTTAAAAAGAATTATTGCTAAGCATCAATGTCTGTGGTATGACCACTGCCTGTGATACAATATCATGTAATTATAGGCTGTATACGGCGATCATTCAGTTCTTAGACATGCGGTATATTCTAGTAATTGATCATTAAAAAGAAGAGTAATGTATGACGCTTTATGCATGAAACAATTTATTCAAACAGGCTAAATTATGATCGTGTGTCTCACGTGTTTCAAGTTACATCGCAGACAGCTCTACTGACTTCTGTGAAAGATGGTAATTACAAAGACAATCTTGCTATAGGACTACTTCCAATGTTCCAAGTGGGAAAGACAGTGTAAACATAAAACATTTGTCATAAATAACCTATTTGTATGAGAGACAGTAGTAGCATAGAGGATAACACACTTGTCCATAATCCCAATGACCACAAAGCTGCAGGTTGTTCTACCATTGTGTTCCCTAAAAAGACACTTAACCCTTAGTTGCTCCTGGGGGGCTGTCTGTGTAACTGATCCTGAGTGTAAGACACTCTGCATAAGGGTGTCTGCCAAATGCCCTTAAAAAGAAGCAAAGTTGGACAGTCAGCTGCTTGTTAACCATCAATTTATTTAGATCACGAGTAAGCAATATATTCATTGCTTTTCTTTTATTTTGACCAAGTAGTTGCCCTTTAAAATATAGGTTATGTAGTTAAATGATCAGTCAACTTTGTGTTCAAACTAGATTTTTTACAAATATTTTATATATTAAATGTTAAACATTATCATTTTTTAAGGGTAACTGAATGCAAACCCATCTGTTTTCTTTTCACTACTTCAAATTGCCGGTAAGTTTAGGACGGGGGGGGGGGGGGGGAGGGGGGGGGGGAAAAACTGGGCCAGACAGTTAAGTGGCCCGGTGACCAAA
>JBBJLR010000160.1:8283746-8313921 GCA_037577145.1 Brachypetersius gabonensis | reverse complement strand
TGTGTGTGTGTGTGTGTGTGTGTGTGTGTGTGTGTGTGTGTGTGTGTGTGTGTGTGTGTGCGTGCGTGCGTGCGTGTTCATGTTTTATTTGTTTTTCATATACTTTCAGGACAAAAATGTCCTGATTTTGTAGAAAAAAAAAACAGAAACAAAATGAACAAAATGAGGTCTGTTTCTGAATGTTTATGTTAATTTGCTTTTATTTTTCACGCATGTTTGTTATTTATCACGTGATTCCGTGCATATTACATTTTGGTATGCACTCCGTGATGACATTTAGTGTTGCATTTAATAGTTTATCCTGTAACGTTATGAATAGATATCTGACTGCTTATTAACCATGTATAGATTTGCTGAATTGTAGTGCAGTTCATTGTGTGTGATAAGCAGTGGGCCAGTTGGGTAGATGGATTGTTGTTTAGAAAAATGTGAGTACAGTAATTCAATACTGTAATTATACAAACAAATATTTTGTGTATATATGGAATGTATATATGTGCCATGTCCTGTAAAAAAGTGCTTCTGTATGTGCAGTTGTGTGTATTCTTCTGTGTAAGAGAAAGAGTCAGACGGAGAGGGAACAGAACAAGTCTATGTCTATTATAAATAATGGTCCCATTTTTCTAGTTATCATACTGTCAAGAGTTCCTGTGCTTATTCAGCAGCCTGCCAGCTCACTGTCCGTTCACTGCCCCCATACAGCCAAATAAAATCTGTGACCCAGGTGACACGATGCTATAGTCATCTTTCCGTCTCCAAAGGTGTGTCCCATTTCCTGCTGTCTGTTCGCACTGGTTTTGTTCACTTTTCCCTGTCCTTCCCACACTCACTCCCATGCGCAATCATTTCATCTCTCACTTCGCCTTTTATTCCTTTCCCGCCCCAATCTCTGGCTCCTTCTCGATCCAACCCTCTTCTTTCTAGCCACCCCTATTCTCTCCACCCCCCCCTTTCTTTCTCCATCTCTCCTTCCATCTCATTTCCTTTGCACAGGCTGCGCTCTGCTTTGTTAGCCACCTTGAAACCCAAGCCGCTTCAAATAGCAACATCATTCAGCAGCAGGTCCTTGCTAAAGCATTAGCTGCAACTTGATCTGGGCCCTCAAACAAGGCTTTGTTATTGGATAAATACAGGGCAGCTGGAGAGCTGAAGAAGTGAACAGTTTAGCCACCAACAGAGGGAGCTAGAGGAGAGAAAATTTCGGAACAGTGTCACGCTCATTATTACTAGCAACTCATAGAGACTGACAAGATCACATAATACACTTGGGACTGACTCGCAAAGAGATAACATGAATGACATCATTTGTAATGCCTTTCTGAAGGAAACAGTGAGGTACTGAGCAACCGGTGTTTCTTGTTCTGCCATGGGCTGTTGTTATAAGAAAAAGCTAACTTTTTACATTATTTAAAAACCCCATGAAAATATTTTGTAATGAATTAACCAATATAAAGGGTCTAAAATGACACGGAATAATATATTTGGTTTCACTTTGATTGGGTAGTACTCTATGGCCTCATACAGGTCCCAGATGCTCAAACTTGAGATTCTCAGCAGGATAAGGGTTGCAAGAGTGAGGGTTAGGTGTATGTTTTGGGTTGAGATAAAGATTAGGTTTAGGTTAACATTAGGTTTAATCTGTCAGAGATAAGTCAAATATTTACAAAGTATCTACACACAATGCCACAAAATCTTGCAAGTCCATTGGCTATTTTAAAAACATTTCCCTTTCTGTGAACTTACTATTTTAGCTTTGATACAAATAGTTGTCAGGGAAATGTAATGAGAGGGCCAATTCCAGGTGAAAGGTTGTACTTTCAAATCCATTAGAGTCATAATGAAAATCCTGATCTGTGTAATTTCACTGCATGCATTCACTCTCAGTCATTCGCATGCTCCCGCCACACAGCAGGGTGTAGTGACAGCGGAGGAGTGTCCAAAGAAGGTCATGCACAGTTCTCACTCAGTCAATCAACATCTCAGAAGTGAGAACAAGCGTCCAGCGCTAGAAAATGATCATGGTTTAAGCCTCAGCACAGTGGCTTCCCAAACTCTAAGATACAACAAAGAATTTCAAGAATAAAGTTGGAGAGCTGGGCTGGGGAACCGTATGTGGCAGCAAGACATGAGAGAACAGGACGGGACCAGTGTGTCTGTGTGTGAGTGGAGGGTGAGTGTAGACACAAGTGTTGAAAAGTGAGAGAGAGGGTTTAGAAGGGTGAGTGTGAGGCTTTAGGAGAGAGAGGAGAGTGTGTTTGTAGCTTTGGGGGAGAGAGAGGTGCTCTCAGCAGGGCGACCACAGGTCTTCTCCCACATGTGTTCCGCATAAAGGCAATCAAAGGCTCAGTTCCCCCCTGCAGCCGGACCAGCCCTGCTGTAAAGAGCCATCAAACGAAAGTGTGACAGACTGAAAGGCCTGTAATGGGTATATGGTGGGGATTGTGGAGGGGTGATCCAGACATAGACTCACACACACAGACACACACACACTTACACACACACATATAGACATACACATGCCTGTTTTTATAACTTGTTAGGACTTGGGGTCATACATATGTTCCATATTGTTGCAGTTGGAAAAAAGCTTTCAAAATGGTAACTTTACTGGAGGAGGAAAATAACGTAGGTATGTATGGGGTAAAATTTTGGACCATTCTGTGTGGTTTATCCATTATGTCAAGGGCAGCCATTTTTGACTGACCGAATGTACACACACACACACACACACACACACACACACACACTCTCAAACACATATATATCAAGGTTAGGGTTAGGCTTTATTTTTGAATGACAGTATGTACACACACACACACACACACACACACACACACACACACACACACACACACACACACACACACACACACACACACACACACACACACACACTATCTGTGTGTGTGTGTGTGTGTCTGTGTGTGTGTGTGTGTGTGTATGTGTGTATGTATACACATATTACTTTCAGAAAATAAAATATCTCTTTTAAAAAGCATACATTTACACAGTCAAGTCCATTTTTGTGGCTCATCTCTGCTTTCCTCTTAGGACTTTTCTCCTTAAGAAGTGTGAAAACAAACCTGCATACAAACAGGCAGATAAGTGTGCACCCACAAATGATAACACGCAGGCAGACATAAAGTAAAGGAGTTTGTCTTCCCTCACTCTCACTCTCAGTTCCAGGCCCAGAGCTGGCTGGCTGCTGAAGGAGTAAAAAAAATAGCCTCAATTTCTCCCTGCTGACCTGCCTTTTGTGATTGCCCAAAGTAATTAGTCAAGGTGTTTGTGTGGAGTAAAAGCAGCAGGCAGCTCATTCCCATTCACACAGACCCTACAAATGGCCAAGATGTTCTGCAACAAGCACAGCTTGCTCATTTAGAGAAAGCCTTGCTATATAGTGAGCATTCACTCCCATGAAGTCTGGCTGTACAGCAGGCTGTCCCAGTAACAGCCACCACGGCAACTGCTGTCATCTGCTGTCAGCGTGTTCCATTACCCTTCATGTCCATCTGGAGGAAATGATCTCACAACTGTACATGTACATAAATGCTCATAAACAACAAGCAAGAATATGTGCAAACACTGTTGCTGTCGATTTAAAAAACACTGTATTTTTCAGAATATTTCATGATGAATGAATGAATAGAAATGGAAATGTTTTGTTTTTTTCTTATAATAACTTCTTGTTTTCTTGGTTACCATAACTATAAAACTATATTTAAACTTTTATTTTTTTTTGCTGTTATCGTGTTAAAAAAATGTTTTTAGTTCAAATAACACATCATTTCATTTTGTCATGATTTTTCAGATCTGTATTTCTTAAGTACTTCTTTTAATTCTCTTCTTGCTGTGATGCGTGTATTTTACTTTTGAGAAATGTCGTGTTGTAGTAGTAGGTGGTGATCCAGCTGTACATGCCATATTTCACACTGACACTTTGGCTAGTGCAGTCCAACATTTTAGGCCCCTGAGCCTGCTGGCCCTCATAACTGAGGTGTGTGGGTGATGAAGGGGGGTAAGGGTTAGGGGGGTAAGGCTTTGGCTGGACAGGATTGGGCTGGGGGCTGACTGTGGTGTGAAGGATGAGTGGCACACCTGCTGGGTAATCTGTCATTACAGCTGGAGGACAGATCTCAGCTGCCCCCACTAATCACCCCTCCCCTCCTCTTTCCTCCCTCCTCCCTAAAACACCCCCCAACATTCCACGCAGGGCTCTACTTACAGGACTCTGTGTGTTTGTGAGAGCCAACATGGAGTTATATAAACTCTGGACACTTAAATGTGAGAACATTAAAAGATGGGAATATGGTCATGAATTAGCAACCATGCTGCCCAACTGACCTATCCATGTATCCGTGCAGCACATGTTCATTTTTCAGAGCTACCAATTGGAAAAAAATCACAATAAGTTATTATAAAAAACTCTGAGGTTTCAGAGTTATATGAAGTTATAAGAAGTTATTCAAAAAAAATTATATGAAGTTCATTCAAAAACATATTTGGCCAAAGAAGTTTATTATTATTATTATTATTATTATTATTATTATTGTTGTTGTTGTTGTTGTTGTTGTTGTTGTTGTTGTTGTTGTTGTTGTTGTTATTATTATTACATTGCAAAGAATTTAACCCTCTGCAATTTATTGGCTTCATCTTTTACTTAGCTAACTAAGTAAGCATAGCTAGCTAGCAAAGCACTAGCTACTGAAACATAGCTGAAAAGTTGATTGCTGAAGTTTTTATCATTATATACCAATAGTATGACAAAATTAGAAGGTGAGACAAACTAAAGGTGAGACAAATCATTTGAAAGTTTGGAAACACTTGTATTGCTGTTAGTTTACTCAGTAATAACATAAACAGTGTAGACTGAAATAAGCTAGACACCATTTGTTATTAAAACTGTAAAATCTCTGTTTTTATCACCAGGTTTCAAAATTAAGGCAGAACTTTATTCATGGCATTTGTCAGACATTATGAAGCCATGTACAGTTCCATCCATCTTTCTGGATGAAAGAAACATCAAAACGCTCTCACACCCAGTCGACCACGTGTAGCTTAGATACAGCATAAGAACAATAGCCCATTTATAAAAACACAGGTCTTCAATAGACCATTTGAAATTAATAGTACATGTAGATATTTAATAAAATCTCAGTTGTTCCTGATTCTATTACATTAGGTTTTGTTAACACTCTTTAAAACGTTCTAATCAAATGAACAAATTTCTTGGTGGAGCAAAAATTAGCCAATTAACTGTTGCAGTCAAATCAAAAGATCTCCACAGACAACAATCTAAAGATCTCCACAGCAGCATGAGCTACGCGTTTCCCAGCCTCGTTGTAAGATGCCGTACGGGAGCTCTGCACAGCTTCGCCTGCTGATGGAGGTTAAGCTCGTTTGTCTGTCAGCAACAGGAAGTTTTGGTGGGGTTATTTCCTCTACTGCTCCTCAGTGCTGAAGGACTCAGATTTGTTGAGATTCTGCAGATCTGATTTCAGCAATGAGAAGGGTCTAGGGAGATGATGGGAGGGTGGAGAATCCTCAGGTATGGCTCTAGGGTTGCCTTGCACACAATGGTGAAAATGAGCTTTGCTGGGCGCAGTTCAGATAAAGTGTGAGAAAGCCCTAGTCAGAAACATTGAGTGTTGTGGCATCTATTGTGCCTAAGGAGTGACCTGACTAATTGCAGTAATTTACATGATTGGAAAAGTAATGACCTGGTTCCTCATATCATTATGAGGCCAAGATCAGCTGACATATCAGCCATCTAAGACATATCATAAGCCCTGAGGCCCCCTTTCGCCTGAGGCTGTGTTGGAAAAAAAACATCTCATTGTTCCATAATATAATAACAACAAAGCATTTTTATACAATGCCTGAAGTCTCCTGGGATTCAGAAGAATAATTAACCCACCAGCTAGTAGTGTTGTAATGTTGCCAAAGAACCATGCTGTGGGCAAGAACTGATTATATACCTTTTTGCCAATTTGTCAGCACTTCTGGCTTAAATTGTTGCGGTTGGAACAAAACCTTGCATCTCCAAAAAAAGTAACTTCACAGGAGAAGGAAAAAAACATTCTCAGCTTTCAGTGTTAGCCAATGTAGCAAAAGATGTTTTTAAGCAATTTACAACCATTTCTATTGGTCTGTTCATTATACATTTTGACACAAAATAAAAGGCAACGGGTCTTTTCTTTTTGCTTGGTTTGTTACCAAGTGGAATGTCAATCCTTTTTCGAGTCTTAGAAATAGGTGTTTGGAGCGGAAAGGCTACCTGGTGACCTAACTGCTCCTTCTGCTGGTGAGTGACCACATCTCCTGAGGCTCATGTAATGAAAAACAGCAGCTCTTGGCCCTCCACAGGTTCGGACAGAAACCTGATCTGGCTGCTTCCATCTGCAATGGATTTTGTGGAGGGGGCGTGGTGGTGATGTTGGGGGAATGCCAGGAGGAAACTGAAGCAAAAGTGTGATAAGAATATTAGAGCTCTGAAAAAAATCTAAACAAGATGAGGAACAGCAGGCAAATGAAGCTTAGATACGAAACATAATCAAATTAAAGTTATGGACAAAATGGTGATGGAACAGAAGAAGACACTTAAATAATCAGTCAATATGAAATGCAAGCAACTTTTATTCTCAAAGAACCAAGTTGAGGGACCAGACCGCCCATAATTTGCTGTCATACCACCCATCCAATTTGCTCTCAACTACTGTGGGCTTGTATGACATGTAGCAAATCGCTCGTCTTCACAGATCCTATCCACACTCATTGAGTGGCAAATGCCTCTGACCTTGGATCGAAATAAACTGAGGTCTGTAAAGGAATGGTAACCCCCACTGCCCTCTTCCTCTGGTTGTCCCTCCCTCCCACCATTCTCCCCTCTCCTCCCCCACTATCCTGGCAAATACTCCTGATCCACTGTTTACATGATCATTTCCATTGCGATGGCGGTGCCCCCAGGACAAAGGTGAAGGAGTGGGCCAATACCGGTCGAAGAGAGCAAGAATAACACACAGAAAAGGAAAAAACACGTACATACCATCATGTTATACACACACAGCAAGCATACACCTTTTTTTAGATGTAGCATGCATTTGCTTATCACAGGCAACATTTTAGTGTTTAGTGGTGCTTAATAAAAGTAAAAGATAAAAGTATAGAAAATCATTTGAACTACACTTTGACTACCATTCAAATATCTGGAATTACTTTTTAAATAATAAAACTATTTACAGCTGCAAGTACCGGTAAAAAATGGATAATTACATTACTGCTTTATAACTGTATACAAGTAATTTGCAAAAAGGGGCAAATAATTAAGACATTTAAGATCTAGACTGATGGACAGAACTCATAATGGTTAAAAAATAGGCCTTGTTCCCAAAAAGTGGTGACAAAATCTCAGGCAGATAACTCAAGTAATACCAATGAATTACAATTACATTTAACAGTAACAACCTAAAAGACTAAAACAACTAAAAATACCCTCTGGTTTCTCAGTTCTAAGTTATTATTGAAGGAAAAACAATGTTAATATCTAATATGATTACTAACTTTTCAGTTGTACAATTAAAGTCAACCAATAGCATGAATCAAAGGGTTTTATTCTCCAGCTATCTGTGGCTGTGTGTGGATTGTGCTTTAAAGAAGCGTCCACTGAAATGTGGACTTTTGTTTTTAAGAGTGCATGTATAAGATCATGTTCATACCTCCAGTGAAATCTATCCACACTGAAAATAGAGACTGAGTTTTCCCTGTTTGTGTAGCAAGGGCTTTAGCTAAACTAATAAACATAAAATAAACATTTGGTTATTAATTATGACCCTCTCTACTCTCTTGATTTCCATGAAGGACCGACTTCCTGCTTTGCGTCGTCATGGCACTAGTGGGAGGTAGGGAGGCGAGCAGACTAAACACCACTCATTGCTTTCCTCCCTTACCTTGATGATGAGAGATGACTGCTCCCTGGAAAAAGAAAGGAAAATGCTTTGCTTCTGCTGCCAATTAACCCACAAGGGGCAAACGAGTCTATGGAATGTTTTCCACATTGACAGCGAGAACTCTGCATCTCTCTAAGATTAAATCATTTCTGTGGGCTGTGCCAATAGAAACAACTCTTTCTCTCCTTCTCCTCTCCCGCTCTCTTTCTTTTTCTCTCGCCCACTCTTTCTGTCAGCACTTGAGGTTTTAGTCAATTTTGAATGGCTAAAACACAGACTCCTTCTCCAGTTTTTCTTCCTTATGATATGCTATACTCTGCCAAATGTCTTGGGTAACTACCACCACACACACACACACACACACACACACACACACACACATAGACATTCAAAGAGAGAGAGGGAGGGAGGGAAGGAGAAAGCCTTAGCTGTCAGTCTATAAATGCATCCATCTATAGCTGCAAATGTGTAGATGCAATAATGAAATTCCGCTCCCTCACATTATGTCTCACTGTATATTGATTTTGTCTGAGAGTCTTCCTGACCCACAACAACACGAGCTTCTGCCATGCGTCTGCACACTATTCCTGGTTATTTAGCTTTAAATTATTGCAGAAATGGTCTTTGCTCTTATTTGTATCTGTAATTGATCAAAGCCCTGTTGATCTCTCAGCTGAAACTTGGCAGCCTCTTAAAATCCTAATCACAGTCTTAAGTGATTCACTGCTGGCTCATATTTTACAATATAAACCCTTTTTTAATGACTTGGGAGTATTTAGTGTGGAAACTGTAACCTCAGGCATTTCACTCAGTGTCACAACTCTCTTAGTGGATGTGTACTGACCTCACATACCTGGTAGAAGACTTACACACCAGAGCGCTGAGTAATGCTGGCTGGCCGAATCTCAAGTTCAAGTTCTGTATTCAAGAACGTAATATAGAATGTGATTTATACTGAATCAGTCAAAGTGTGCGGAGGCCCCTGTGAGCCCCCCACAGCTGGCTTATAAAAAGCCCAACAGAAAAACCTCCAGCGTCTCGTGCCTTTGAGATGACAAAATCAGCAGTGAGAAAAGCTCCCCATCCATCAGTCCCAGTGTGAGGAAAGGAGAGTGGCCAGCAGGAGGGGGGGGCGCTAATAGCATGAAAGCATTGCTCTCACACTCTAACAATTATTTTTACCCTGTAGAAAAATAATATTGATCTGGCACAGACAAACAGGAACAGGAAAGTTTTGAATCTTGATGTGATGAGCAGTCACGGAGGGTAATGCTCAATGAAAGATGAATATGCACAATTGGTAATAATGTAAATGTGAAGCCAGCTGAATACATTTTGAAAAAAAAAAACATTACATAAGCACACTTTGTTGTGCTTGGATTTGGGCCTCTTTAATCCTTCTTGAGCGATCGCATAACTGTTAATTTCCCTTTCATCATAATTTGCAGCATTGACTGACAGCTAACCTGAAGTACCTGTCTTGTGTGCGGTTAGGCACAGGGCTGGAAATTTCAACAGAAATTCCTTGTTAGCCAACTACATTAAATAATAAATAAATGGGCTTTGTATTTTCCACTGGTGAATGTCTTGTGAGGTTTAAAAGGTTTACTTGTTGACTGAAAAATATGATTGACACAATTTTCTACTCACTCTGAACACAGCCAGGGTGTATCCCCGAGATCCCAAATTGTGTTCATTAGTTTTCCACTGGAGCTACAAAGCTACTAAGTATGAATGTCTACACCCCCAAATATATTGGCTGACAGAGCCTTCTATTATTTGGTTTAAGGCAATAATATGGCCTTTCCCATTACACTTAAGTACACTCTTACTTAATAATAATAAGAGCTCTTTAGGGTGATTTCTGGCTCCCTAAAGAACCTTTTAAATTGTTAATTTTTAAAAGAACAGTTTTTTGTAAATGTGCAAGTTGAAGAAATGTTCCTTCTCATAATGTCACATGAAACATAATGAAAAGGTTCTATATGCCATTAAAAGAATTTTCATGGAATCTTGTCTTCAAACAAAGAAGCTATAAGGGACCTTTACTTTGCAACTCTGTAAAGACACCAACAACTGTGTTAACCATAAACTTGCTGTTAAATTTGATAGGGACACACCCTAATAGTAGATGGAGAAACAAAGGGAGAGAACAGGGATGGATATACACAGGGGAAAGAAAAAAAGCATTCTAAATTTTTAATGTTTGTTAATGCAACATGTATTTTTGTGAGTGATATTCATTGTGACCCTTTTTACACAATGTAACAAGCAACTGATTAAACTCATTAAAATGACTAAGTAAACACAACTCATAAATCTGACAACAATATGTTCTCTTGGCCTGGACAATACCTAAATAACCTTTATGCCAGCTGTTATGGATTACTGCTGAACTGCCATCTCTTTTACTGCTTAATTTGATGTTCTACAGGCATTCCATTTTTCCCCCATTAAACACCATATATTTTTGAGATATACTATATATACTATATTATATATATATATATAATACTAATATTATAGCACTGAAATGTTGAATGTGTTTGTGTTATACAATAAACAACAAAAAATACAAGGAACTCTTTCCAATTCTGTGTAAAGGTATCTGTGCTGAAAAGCCCAGTGCTTTTATTCTACAGATACAATCTCACTGAAATGTGCAAGTGGAACATCAAAACGCAAACACCTGTGAAGGAAAGTGGCAGGCTGGTAGTTTTGAACACGGTGGCAGGGAACAGTGCGTGCGCTGCGAAAGCCCTGACAGTGCAGACTTCTCACCACTAAAGCCTCAGCAGCCCCTATCCACACACCTGATGAGATAAGGTAAGGGTTCCCATATTAAGGGAGGCAAAAGGCAAACTACTATATGCACCTAACAGAAAGTCAACAAATTCTTTCTACGCCATTTCCAGTCAGCATGTGCCAGTAGAGAGAGGGACCTCTTTAAAAAAGACAAATGAGGGCTAGGTGTTGATGTAGGATCTGTGGCTCTGTCCCTTTGTCTGTCTTCTTTATCCTTCTCTCTATCTTTCCGTCATTCATCTATCTCTTTAAACCCTGGCTGTCAGCAGAGCATTAGACTTGCAAACACAGCACAAGACAAAGCTCCGTGCTCTCAAGCTAAAGACCCCTCACCAAGCAAAACTAAGGCTTGTTTCAAAGTAATTACAAGAGACAACAAGAACCACAAAGGACTCTTTATCCAGAATGTGAGTGTGCATACAAGCATGAATGTGTGTGAGAGCATGCATGTGCATGTGTATTCACTGACATAACTTTTGATTCAGTATCGGTTAGGCATGCAAGACGTCCTTATTTTGAAATATTATGACAGCACCTGCAGAAGTATTATATTACGTTTTTGCAGGTGAATCTGTTTTAAGTAAAATTGAGAATCTTTTTCCTAGATCATTCACTATAGTTTTATATTTAATAAAGTTAAATAAACGTATTATTACTTGTGCAAATCAATTCAATTAAACAGTAAATCTAGCAACTTACCTATGACTATTTTCATGAAGTTTTACAAAGCTATTTTTACATTTTATTTTCAGAATAATCGACTAACCATTGTTATTCAGAACTTGTAACACTTTAAAGGTGATGACTAATCAAAACTTCTTTTTAGACCAAATTTAACCGTTGATCCTAATCCTGCGAATTCCGCTCTCATACTTAAGGTTATCATTTCTATTAATTATTAGGTCAGCACTATATGTATATTAAGCTTAAGTTTTGTACTTCTGTGAGAAAGAAATACTCAAAAGCAAACGCTTAGGGTACAAAAGATTTGAGGAGAGCACAAAATGTTATTTCTGATGATGTGTAAGAAGATAATTTGGTCTTTGCATTGCCAGTATTATATAAAATTAAGAACTGCTGAGAAGAGTTTCTTCAATAACACACCTGCACAAATAATATCATCAGCTCTATCTACAAAACTCAATATCAGCATGTTATTAAAATCATATGATGACTGTAGATGTTTCTCTAATGTGTCAGTATGTCAGTCATGTGATGCGGTGTGTGTAGACGGCAAGAGTGAGGCTTAGTAGACTGAATCTTTACTGTGGGAGTGTGGGAGGCGGACCATCTCCTGATGTTGACAGTACACATGGCCGAGACACACCTAGGACTCAGGGGCCTGGGAATGGAAGGTTTGTTGGCACTACAAAACAGAGCATTGTCATCAAGCCAAAGGTGACCTAGGAGAGAAGGGTGCTATCCCCATGAGAGATAAAAAATTCCATGGTTTTATTTCATGATACTCACCCAGACACACATGCATGACATGTATAACATACTAACACAAGTGTGTGGAATAGAAGTTAAGAATAAAATAAACTTGAAAAAACCTTCAATAAAATTAAGAAATACTCTCTGTAAGATTAAAAAAGATTACTTTGTAAATATAAGGCAGTCCAAAACTTAAATTAAAATATATATCTTTTTAATCACAGTGGAAATGTCAGAGACAAGCTTTTCTTTCATTTGCAATCACAAGTAAGCACAATTATTTATTTTTAGAGCCATAAAAGGCAGGAAATACAGTAAACAGAAAGGTAACACTTTCTGAACGAAAGCTTTCAGAAGGCTATACCTACATAGGTCATTAATGACAATGCACTTAAACATACATTAACAGTTATAAAGGCCTATTCCTTCTACAATCACTTTTCATCAAGGTTGCTTTAATTGGTTCCACCTTAGAAAGTGTTGTGACTACTGGCGCTTGTTGAAGCAAACATTTGTCATGGTTTATATATGTTTATGCCAGTTATCATGTCTAATGCATGCAACATGTAGCCTTATAAACAAGTGTTACCAACAAAAATGACAAAACCCTAAAAACCTAAACATAAGCATCTTAGCTATCAGTATTTATTTTATCCACTCCTTACAATTTTCATAAAATTTCCACTTGAACTTTTCCATTAAGTTAAGAAGCAAAAAACTCAACCCACCCAACAAAAGCTGTTTCCAAAAGTCCCTCTGACATTAAGCTACCCTTGGAAGAGACACTAACAATAACACCAGCAACTGCCCACACACACCTTAGCTTCTTTTTTTAGGTGCCTCTAAAACGGCCAAAGGAGAGATTTCCAAGGAAATTAGGTAGAAATGTTCATATTTGTAAAAGCAAGAGCAAAGTAAAAGACCAAGCAAAACATTTTCAGAATTGGAAATCCAAAAAATGTAAACCAAATAGATAATAGGACTATTGACAACATGCAAAGGAGACCTGTCACCATCAGATAGTGGTTAAAACTTTCATCTTTGAGAGACAGAAGAAAACCAAGTGGAATTGGCATGACAAGAACACCTCATGATGTGAAAAAAATCCACAGGTATTTCTGTCTATTCTTCCACTGTGAAAAGACAACTCAGTGCTGTGGGTCTGAAAGGATGTGTAGAAGCCATCGCTGACAAACGGAAATATCAAGAAAAGCAAAATACAAGTTACTCGAAAACACAGAAATTGGATATCTGGACATCAGGTTTTATGCACTGATGCGTGTAAATTTGTAATCATTCGTATCTTGAATCACATCATATCATGCATCTTAGTCCAGGAAATCACAGATCTCCACAATACTTAGCAGACAAGGCTGTTTCTGTATAATTGTATTTTAAAATTTAAAGCCTGGTTCTAGTCAATGCTCCAGCTGTACATGAAAGAAAAAGCTTTCTTCAGATATGCCTTTAAAATAATTTGAAATGGAGGAGAAGACTAATTATTTGGAGATTCAGTGATTCCAAAATGCCTCTAAATTACAGTGATGATTCTTAGAGAACCTTTTCAGTCTCTCCAACCATCTTCCTCAATGTTCATGGAGGACAATAGGACATGCATCCTTTCCAAGTTGTTATAAACTTTCTAACAAAGCATATGAGCATTTAGCTTTTTATAGCCATTACCTGATTTACGAGGGTGCATACACTTTTGTCTCATTTAATGTGTATTCTCCGTTCAGTGACTGCATAAGAGTTTCTTGGATTTAAAAAAAGTCAAATATAACATGCCTTAATTACTCTCTGTAAGCACCAAAAATTGTTTTTCAAAGGGGTTTTAATTTTTTATTACTAAATTTACAGTCAAATAATTCTCCCCTCATATGTCCAGTGTTAAATGAAGGTAATAAACCACAAATGTTTTTTCCATCACCTTTTCGAAAAACTTAACCAAGGGTGCAAATAATTATATATGGAAATATGTCTGTATGCAGATATTCAGGTTTATTTGTCATGTGCACAAAACGGCAATGACAAACCCTCGGGAGGAACCAAGACTCAAATGGGACCTTGGTTCCATTTGGAAAAGGTTATATTCAAATACAATGTATATGCCAAATAGGAACAGAATTAGCAGAATATGGTCTACAGCAATACAAAATAATTTATTTTTACACCTAAAACCACTTAAATGTTACAATTTGGAAAATGACTATTTTAGACTATTTTAGACGATTTCCAAACAACCGTTGATGTTGTTTGGAAATGGAAAAACAATTCACAATGACGAATTTCAACAAGCCAACAAAAAGGGGAGGTGTTTTTGACAGACACCTCAGAAGGCACAATGGGAGATAATGATTAGTCCCACCAAACAGAGGAGTAATCTTCTGCACTCAAAAACAAAAGCTCATTCTTTAAGGCAATGCAGTCATTCCAACTGTCAATCATGCGGAGAGAGGGCTAAAGTCAGATTCTCCCTCTAGCAGTGAGTGACGGCTAGATTAAACACATATGCCTGCCATACAGGCTCCTCATCCAAAGTCATAGTATTAAGCTGACAGGAATCTGTCAGGGAAATTTTCTCCTAGCAAAGCGGTAGGACTGCTATTTTGTGACTAAGCAAGTTGCATGGACAGTGTGTTCATAGTCAACAGAAGACACAACAGTCGGAGTCTTAACAGTTTAGCCCTCTATGACTATGGCAACAAAACAAAGTGAACGGTTGAAGGGGAGAATGTACCAATTATCCCCCTTTAATGTTCCCTAAAGAGAGTGAAAATACAATTATTTGCTTGTATTCTTGAGGCTAACATTTGCTACCTTCCTTGTATACAAGCTTATCCTATTTTTACATACTAAAACATGCTATAAATACTATAACCTGTACAAACTATAACTGCTAGTCAAAATCACTAGCAGATCTTATGAATACAGCAAGGCAAACCCACATGTACCAACCCTGCACACATCTCCAATCTGAGCAAGAGTTTCCAACTGTTTCAAGTGAAAGCATGAGACAGGACAATGATTATGAGAAGAGTGGTAAGCAAATCTCTTGCACCAGCTTGTTTTGCTTACATTCCGTCTGAAACTCAGCGTCACACTGAAATCAACGACATTTTACAGAGGTGTTCAGAGCACATTGATTGTTTAGATAATGCTCCGATACTGCCCTCAAAAAAAAGAAAGAAAAAATCCCCAACCAAAGACTGGTAGAACCAGCCAAAGGGGAAACTGAAAAAGAAAACACACACAGAGAAAACATCACCTTCAAAGACCTAAGTTTTGAATTTGTCACTACATTTATTAACATGATTATTCCTGTTGCTCTTCTCTCTCATTCATAAGACTAACAGTCATCATCCATGTTAGCTCAGCCATTCCCTCATAAAGAAAGGCCTTCATTGTGGGTGAACTGGGGCAGGTGTTTGATGGTGGCCCTCAGGCCCCAGGTTCAGATGGATAGAGAACATATGGAGTGAAGGGTGGAGGTTGTGCAGGGGTTGGAGATGATCGCTGCTCTGTGCTGGCTGGGCCACAAAGAGCCTATTCATGGTTATGGTGGTAGACATGTGGAGATGCCGACAGCAATAAAACAGACACTCTTCAACATTTATGTCCATGTAGCAGGAAAAGAGAGAAATTCAGTGTCTAACGTGACCATGCATTTGAATGACTTGGCAACAGCTGTACATAAACCCATATATAAAGGCATATAAACTCCTGTACAAAGACCAACTGAATGCAATGGCAGTGTTCTTGACCAATGAGAGGGAAAAAAACAAAAACATGAAAACTGGGCTACATGCAAAAAGCTGAATGATTAATCGTCAGTCACAAAATTTGTTTATACAGTCTGCATTCCTAGATCAGCTTAAATGATAACTATGCCAGAGAAAACTTCACACTCTCAAAAGAAGGTGCCACAAAGTTTTCTTTAAAGGATTCCACAGAATAATAACTTAAGGAACCTAAAGAACCATGTTTTTAAAAGAGATATGTGAGTGTGAAAAACTTAAAAGTTAAAAGTATACTCTTTACACCTTTAAAGGTTTCTTCACAGCCACACATGGTCATTCACGTGGTCATTAACATGATCCTCATTTAAAAAAATGGCAGGTTGACCTGTTTTTTTCTGTTTCTGGCTCTCTCTGCCTTCAATACCCCCATAAAACCAGTTTGTGATGGATTTGCAACATGTGTTTTGGCTCATCTGTTGATCCTCAGACAGCTCTGGGCACAGTAAAGAACTGAAGTTGCAGGGGTTGTCCCTGCCAAGCACACACAATCACATACCATCAACTTACCAACTTTATGTAACACACACACTTTAACACAAGAAATACACCACAAAATCACAATATTCAACATGAAATTGAATTATTCTCCATTCAGGGAGAGCATTAAAAAGTTCAGCAGACATGGAAAGCACTGAATGCGGTGCTTGTTTTCCTAAATGATTCCATAACTGTGTCATGCGAGTGCGTGCTGGTGAAAAAGTCCTATGACAGTGACAGATTATTTGGAACTGCTCCGATTGTGTCATCACAGCTTAAGCGAGATAACATTAGCATGAAAGGAAATTACGATAATAAAACATCTTTATGAGCCAAAAGATCACTTTTGTGCTAATGCACATTTGCAACACTGACCATAGACATTACTCACTAGACTGGCCTGAGCACAAGATAAGACCCAAGAATGACACTGAATAAACTGAGAGGAATTAGGTGTTTGTTATTCCTTCAGAGATGCTCTCAGCAGCAACCCACAACTCCTTTTATATGACACAAAAATTAAATGTTACAGTAAGTTTGGCCAGTGTAGTGAGATGGCTACATGCCTCTTTCAACAACCGCATGATCCCATGGCAATCACTACAGTATAGCCTCAAGGATAGGTATAGGCCTGCCCTAATGGGCAGGTAGTATCTACATACAGTAGTCAAAACCATTCCCACCACATATCATTTTAAATCCTGCTGAGAACTTTCATACATGGCTTCCCCCACACCTTGGCATGTACCCTGTATGTTGGTGAGCACTGACCAGCATTAAGCCTCACCCATACCAAAAGCATGTGAATCCCTTGTCGTGCACAAAGCTGATGCCAGGTATTCACCGCATGCTGGGTTTAATTTTAGGAGGTGGTCATGTCAAACTGTCCTGTGCTTTTGCTAGAGGTTTCTAGGGGCCCCGTCAGCTGTTGCGGTTGCTGGCTCCCATACAGCCCCTTCGTTTCCAGTAAACAGGATGACAGATGAAAGGGAAAAAAAAGACTGCAGTGAAAAAAGACAAACTTGTGCTTGTTTGACAAATGATACACAATTGAATGTTCAAGAAACATTTTTGTTAGGGTCCATTGTGGAGAAATACTGTACTGTTCAGATCCAGTTTACTCCTTTTTTGGGCTAATTCAATGCATCACATAGCATCGAAATTAGGCCTTTAGCTGTTAAAAAGATGCAACACTCTTAAAAAAATACCGCAACTTGGACTAAATGGTGTTGAAGTACCCTTTTAGATCGTAGAAGATTCTGGATTGTTCTTATAAAGGAACCTTTAGGATGTCCATATAATAAAGAGGTTCTGCACAAGTTAGGCTGTTTGCAGAACCATGTGTCCAGGACAGAGAAGATTACATTCATATTTAATTGTGGCACGACGTGCGTGCAAACAGCCCAGACCTCTTTTGCCCTGCATGCGTACCTCAAGAAGCCTCTTTGCTCACCTCGCGCAGGTACCCGCGCCTTGTCTGCACGCCTGACGGACATTCCCAGGGCAAACATTTGTGTTGGGACCTCACACGCTCCTCCTCCCCTCCTCACCACCCCAAACACCCTCCCTCCCTCCCTCTCTTCTTCCTCCCCTCTTCGCGTTTGGCCCGAGGCGGCCAATCGGCGGGCGCGTAGTAAGTCGGACCCTCTTCCCGCGTGCGGCTGCGGAGTCAAACTCGCGCCGGACGTGGAGAAGCGAGCGCTCGGGCCAGTGCGCGCCACGGGGCCGGAACGATGAACCCGCTTGCGCTCGGAATGGCGGGGTGAAACTTGATCGCCAGAGCCCGGAGGTGTGACCGACCGACCTACCTACCTACCTTAAAGAGAAAGGAGGAAAGAACAAACAAACAGAAAACAAGAAATGGCTTCTTCCTCCTCCAGCGAACTCATTAGTGTAGACGAGATCAAGAGGGAGAGCCCGAGGACGACGCTGGACGAGCTGGCGCCGCTCGTGCCGAGCGTGGAAGAAAGCGCGCCCTCGTCTTGCGTGGCCTCTCCGCTAGCCTTCTCGCCGGAGCAGGTGGCGTGCGTGTGCGAGGCGCTGCTGCAGGGGGGCGACGTGGAGAGGCTGGCGCGCTTCCTGTGGTCCCTGCCGCAGAGCGAGCTCCTCCGGGGCAACGAGAGCATCCTGAAGGCGCAGGCCATAGTGGCTTTCCACCAGGCGCGCTACCAGGAGCTTTACTGCATCCTGGAGAGCCATAGCTTCAGTCCGGCCAACCACTCCTCTCTGCAGGACATGTGGTACAAGGCGCGCTACAGCGAGGCGGAGAAGGCGCGCGGCAGGCCCCTGGGCGCCGTAGACAAGTACCGACTGCGCAGGAAGTACCCACTGCCCAGGACCATCTGGGACGGCGAGGAGACAGTCTACTGCTTCAAGGAGAAATCGCGCAACGCGCTCAAGGACATGTACAAGAGGAACCGCTACCCTTCTCCAGCCGAGAAGAGGAACCTGGCCAAAATCACAGGACTCTCCCTGACCCAAGTCAGCAACTGGTTCAAAAACAGGAGGCAGAGGGACAGGAACCCGTCTGAGGCGCAGTCCAAAAGGTAAACAGAGTCTAGAAGTACGTGTGGCTCAAAGAGCTGAAATATACTGTACAGTAAAGGCAGTGCAGTACAGTAACCTACGCAGAACTGTACTGTACTTCAGTTCGTGAAGTACACGCATTACACTATTACAGTCAAGTCAAGTAGGTTTGTTGTCATTTCAACCATACAGACACAGCACGCAGTCAAACGAAACAACGTAGTTGAACTAGTTCCGTGGGTGTATGACTCTGTTATAGCGTAGGTGGTTCAGTCACTGGGGCAAATTACATTATTAATAACTATGAGTCATTAAAAGCTACGTATAGGACTGTGCTGAAATGCAGAACAAGCATACCAGCGCTGTAAGTGTGTGTGGAAGAATTCTACTCTTTTTCAACTTGCTGCTCGCAGTGTGAAGAAATATGGCAAGTCAGTTTTACCTTTTCTTGACTGTTTGAAATAGTTATTATCTCGCTAAGAGATCTCAGATTATAAAGGACAGGCTCTAAGAGCGTTAGAGGTGTTGTTGAGGGGGGACCACGTTTCGACAGTGTTTTGAAACCCGAAGCTTTTGCCGGTTTAAATGAGGTGTCGTTTTTTAGAATGGCGCAGCGTGCGCTCAAGGGCGAATACTGCAGGGAACTCCAGACCCTCCAGAGAAGACTCGGAACGGGCGTTATTTTTAATGCTACTCGATAAACAAACAAAGCTTTGCTTTGCCTGCCTATTGTTTATGTTTGCATGTTGGTTTTAGAACCATTGTCCACACCTTCATAATCAGCGGAGAAGATCTAGCCCCTCTATCTCCTGACGTGGACAAAGCACTCTTCACAGCGTGGGGCATTTAGGGCCAGATAAGAAACTGGAGTGTGTGTGTGTGTGTGTGTGTGTGTGTGTGTGTGTATTGGTGGAGGAGCTACACACTCACCCCCCGCGTGCACCTGGTTCCCATGATTTACTGACACTCTCATGCAACCAAAATAACTCCTTTCTCACCACACCCAGCCACAAATGGCAAAGCCATAGGTTGCTTTTATCATAAATAATACATCAAAAGTCTTGTAAATACGGGAGGTCAAACGATTTTTTCCATCTGCGTCAGCGCCGAGAAGTTGCAGAGATCTTAATATGGCATAAATACGCCTGCGATCACTCAGACAAGACATATTTCTGGTCTGCAGTGTCCAGCCCGTGCGTGCCCTTGTTAGATGAGAGAAGTTCTCGTGTCAATAAGACCCTTTGTATGGTTTGGCCGCGTCGGTCGGTCCAAACGGCCACCCCCAGCTGTCCCAGTCAGTAAGGAGACTCGCAGTGGCTCTCAGCTCTTCATCTGTTGGCTGACCCTGAAGGCAAGGAGTCACTTTTAGAAGCTGAACCGAAGACACAAATGTTTATTGCGATTTCGATCGCTTATTTTCTTGATTTTTTTTCAAATAAAGTAAAGCAAACAACTCTCAAATTGGAGGCACCATGTTTATTTTGTAAATAAAAAATTCTAGATTATTATGGATTTTCACTGTTCCCATAAAGGAAGATTCCACAGTAAGCTAGACAGAGATAGTTAGGAGGGATGTGCATCAATTATTTAGGGCAATGTAAGCCTCTATCAGCAGAGAGCACGGGTCTTTTAGAAGGAAGCACACTACAATTAGTATTGCCCTCCAGTTTCACATGTGCTTCATCCCTCATATGGTTCATTTCACTTATCAGCTTTCATTCTTTTATACTCAGACTTAAATGTATGGTTGAGAATTGGCAGAAATGAACACTTATATATTTAAAAAAAATAGTGGTAATTAAATAAGCAAAGCCTTTGTCTAATGCTTCAGACAGCACAAAACGTGAGGAATTAAAAATAACTAATTAGACAAATAGTAAGATGTTCAAATTTCATAGGCATCATGCTGGGTATGAATACACAGAAACATTGGAATCTCTGTGAAGTATACTGTAACAATGTGGAAATTGTATGCATGTGTCATAACGCGAAGTGGAGAAATATTATCCATCGGATGCCAGGTGTTGGAACCATCATGATAGCACTTAATAATTATAACTGGATTTTCAGTAGATTTTAACAAACCTACCAGGCTGACAGTTTTGCTTATGGTAGTATTTACAGCCTAAGGACATCCACAGAAACACATTTTCTTCATTATCTTCTTAAAGAATGATAGTGTGTAACAATGTGCAAGTTTAAAGCTAAGTTTTATAAAAGCTTTCTCCTGTGTCTTGCAGTGAATCTGATGGAAATCACAGCACAGAGGACGAGTCGAGTAAGGGACAGGAGGACCTGTCTCCTCGTCCCCTCTCTAGTGGCTCTGCTGGCTCAACCACCCATGGGTCTAGCCCTGCTGTAGTATACTCTGATGGTACCGCCACTGTCATCCAGCAGATCGGAGATGTCAAAATGTCTCCGCTCTCAGCTGGAATGGGCTTCAATGGTGACTTGGCAAGTGCCAACTCGCACTATCTCAATGGTGGAGCCTATGTTCAGTCACACAGCAACAACAGTGTCCTGAATGGACTTGGAGCCACAGGTGGCCACTTCTTGACCTTTGATTCTCAAAGGGTCTCCCATGCACAAGAAAGGCTTCTGGGTGGCTCCTCAGTGTCCTATGCTTCTTACTCGATGGAGGCTCAGGAAACAACAGTAGGAAAGCTAGATGGCTTGCAACCTCTGGTTTCCCATTCAGAGGACGGAGCAGCACCTTCAGTCGTCACCTTTGCTACCACCCCTTCTTCGTCGTCTTCTACCTCTGGAGCTCCTCACCTTAGCAGCTATAGCATGGGCAACCTTTCTGGGGTAGAGAACAACCTTGGTCTCCCTCCTTTATTGCTACCGTCGTCATCTACAGCACCCTCTCATGGTAGGAGAACAGCATTTTTATGTCTATGATAAAGCAAAGCATAATCAGTAACATAAAATGATTATATTTACTGAATGTTGTTGACGTGGATTTTAGTATCATTTTCAAATGCCTGACTTTTTTAATACATAGATATATATACTTAAACTCAACATTGATGTATCCAGATTAACAAGGCCCCCCAGAAGCATTCGAATTCTAGAACCAGGCTTGTTATATTAGAATTGTGCAGCATCTGTTATGCCGTACGATATGCTGCATCTGGAAGTACATGACCAAAAGATCAATTCAGGCATTAGGTCTCTTTGCTTTTGTCTCTCCCTTGTGTCTGTACAGAAGTTGGTATTGACTGCACACCATACTCTAGCTAATTGCATCACTGCTTTGGAGTATGTTACTACAAAATATTTCATGATGTTGACGTTCCAAAGTCAGCCACAATGCTTTGTTCTATACAAAGGGCAGAGGTTCAAGGGTTTTTTAAGAGTAGATTGTGGGTCAGGAACAGAAGAAATGCATTGTGGGTAAGAAGTGGGGGTAGGCAGGTCAAGCTTGCAGTGACTTCAGGATTGTACCAAATAACAGGCCTCAATGACATTATCCCCACCTCCTCTCTATGGCCCTAACCACGCACTAATGGTTCTTTCCATGAATATTTTATAGCCACATCAATAACAGCAAGGCTGGCTGGGTGCTGCTGCTCTCTGCATACAACCCCTCATCTTTTTCATCCTTTAATATGCAGTTTACGAGCCACATAAAAACAAACCCACCCCTGGCTGAACTTTCGATTTAGGACGAAAAACAGTCGAGCCCAAATTGTTCATCAAAAAAAAAAGGACAATATTAAAATTGTTTAGCCAAAACTTTTCTTACCCTCTGTCTATAATTTTAATGGCAATGCTATAAAATATGTATTCATAAAACATATTTGGTTTGATGTCCAATTTTGCAGAAATACAAGTGATATTTGCCTGCTAGGTAAAGATTCTAAATCCTATTCTAACAAATGCAGAAGCAGAAGACACAGGCATATAACGCATTGACCAATTTTTACAAATATATATTTTTTTTATTTATGCTTGGAAAGTTTGAGAGTAACAACATTTGTCCCTGTTTATGTCATATACCATACATTTTTTAATAAGTATTGACTGGAGTTATATGGGAAGCTTACTGAAAAATGTGGTTCTACCTCCAGTAAGTGAGTGTGAGATGGCAAGAGGAAGGGGGTTGGGGGAGCATGATTATTTATCAGACATTCAGCAAGCTTAATGGAAGAAAAGGGTCTGGCCAAGTGCCAGAGCCTGTCGCTCTGGGAGTTATGTGCCAAGAGCCGCATACTAGAGTTACAAGGAAATCACAGAGACCACAAACAGAAAATAAAAAAGGTGTTTCATTTTATATTTCACAAGAAAAAACACTTGCTATGCAGAGGTAAGGGAAAACTAGAGAGAAATAAAGAGAGTAGAAAAGAGTGAGGAACTGAGGAAAAGAATTGATAGGGCAAGAGTTAAAAGAAATGCACCTGTATAAGTTCTAGCAAAAGACAGAATTGTGGCCTTTTTTCGCTTTTCACATTGTCTCCATTAATCTTCTCTGGGGCCTACAGTTATTAGCTTTGTGACAGGCTCCTCCTGCCAGTTCCTTAAGAAGCCCAGTAGAGTAAACTGAGAAAGCATTAAAAAGGGTAGGCAATGAAACCAAGCCAGTCTGTATGTGTATGTGAAGTAAGCCTTGTGGTCACCCTGACGAGACAGGGTGGAATGGTCTTCTCAGTTCACTGACCATGTTTCCATCCATTCCCTTTACCCCAACAGGTTCTACTCCACTGGATGGCGTAGTCAGTGACTCATCCCAACATTCGAGCCAGCCCCTGCTCTATACACTCAACCAGGTGGTTAAGCAAGAACCATTGGACATTGGGGTGGGCTACACATACACCTCTGGCATGCCCTTGGATCAAACTGGCAGTCTGGGCTACACAGCCTCTCTGTTTCTGTCCTCCAACCTCGGCCCCTCACCTGAAAACAGTGGCCCCCTTGCCCCTTCTGCCACAGTCGCTGTCACCTCTGTCCTGTCCAGCACAGAAGGTCACACGACTCTGACTCATTCTGGCTGTGGGCTCCAGGAGGGCAGGAGCACTCTGCCTTCAGACTACACGACCCAAGATGCTCAGCTGCCTCTGTCCAACAACCTAGAAGCCCCTGCAGTGCCTGGAGAGGGGCAGGTTTGTGGGGATTTGGACATGGAGGGCAAAGAACTGGCCAAGTTGCAGACTGTGCAGATGGACGCGGACAGTGACCTCTGACACCTGTGAGCAGATTATCAAAAGAGTTTTTGGATGTTTTTTGCCCACTGTGGACTACTGAGGTCTCCTATGCACACAGTCTCAAAATGAAATACTTTGTTGTTTCCCAGATAATGTACACAAGTCAGTGAACTAAATGCGCAGTGCCTTTTTTCGACCCCAAACATGTAGCCCAAGATACTCCGACTTGCACTCGGTACGGCTGCAGAATGTACTCATTAATGCACTGACCTTATGAAGATTATGTCTCAGCACTGTCATTTCTCTCTTACAGTAAGGGAGACTTTAGTAAGAGAGAGAGAGAGAGAGAGAGAAAGAGACAAAGACATAGAGAGTAAGAGAGTACAAAAGAATAAAAAAGAAAGAGACTTGTGAAGAGCTGCATAAAAAATGACCGATGAGTTTGATGAGTCTTGCAAATGTCATTGCACAATCTTTGCAACTTTATACTAATTCTTTCGTTTTCCTCTTCAATATTTTATCAAAGCACAGATGTTTAATTTTTTTGTTGTTATTGCTGTTGTTTGGTCTTTTATATTTAATTTTTTTGAGAGTGAAATAGTAATGTGAACAACATTTTGTTATGTTTTGCTTTTTAAACTTCAGTTTCAGCAATGACTTTTCCGATTTAAACATACTTGACAACTTTGTGTCCTTCTTGAGGTGTATTCTCGGGCATTCAGCGACTGGTTTTATGTGCCTTCCTTAATGAAATGCAACAAGGAAATGGTCTCAGATGCAAGGAAAATGAGTGTATGACATATATGCTTTAGTTTTATGCTTTTTTTTCCACTCTTGCTTTGCCCATGAACAAAAAACAAAAACATTACAGTGCATTTAGCGATCCTGCAATGAATATAACTCTTAATGTACGAGTTACAGGCCTAGCTAGCAGACAGGAATTCTGCACATGCTGTAAATGATTACAGGGCATAACCACTGGGTTTAGAAATGAAACAAACGTATTTTTCTAAACCATTCACCCCTATTAAATCTTTATATTTATATATGCATAATGAATGTCACTGATACCAGTGTTTCACATTGGAGTCCTGAGCTTGACAATTGAATAACCGAAGAAAATGACATCACCTGGGATGAATCATACATTATTGGGAGCAGTAGGTAAGTTGGCTCTGTGTTTTGAACCAATAGCGTGACATCAGTCCTAAGGAAATCCAAGACTGTCTCTATTTAACAAGATTAGCCTACAACTTGGGCCTCCAGGACAGCTGGCTGTGATCCTCAGACATTACTAATGCATGAATGTATGCATATGCAGCATGATGGAGATCAAGCTCATGTTCTCACTATGGGTGTCCTCTGTGATCATTTGCCAATGCCTGGCAGATGCATACCACAGGTCTCTCTTAAAGTGTCATATGGTACCTGTCATGGCCAAAAGAGAAGGTCATCCAAAAAAGAAGAGTGGATACAGAAAAGTTGCATATCCTTATTGGAGTTACCCAATGCTCATGTACATGACTGAACAGGAACAGGCTCCTGGCTCCTGGTTGTTGATTGTTATTCACCACTTTGTAAAAAGAGAAAGAGTGTGAAAGATGACTTGTAGGTTGATGGAAAATCTCACATATTTTAAGGCTGGAACAGCTTTACAGCATCAGTTCTTTGGTGTGCCACCTGCAACTACATGTAAGACAGCATTCTATAAGGTATGCCGAGAAGGACAGAAGTGGGTTGTCAAAAGTTTGTAGGTGCAGATGGGGTAAGCATTAGCTTTGGTAAGGAACAGGCTTCAGTTGGTGCCCTGTCGTGGGAACATTTCCTTCTTGAGACACCAGGCCAAGCGAGTGTAAGCTAATTGAATGGCGCCCAGGTAGGACTGTCTCCGGCACACAAAGGGGGTGGGGGGGGAATTCACAGGTAAAGAATCTATTGTTACCTGTGCAAAGGTGACCCTGTCGCCTAGGGCAGCAGATTAGCTGATTGCTAGGTATCGAATGGCACCTCCTGGAATATTGAAGAGTAAGAAAGCACTTTTGTTTGGGGCTTTCGAGCTAAGAACCAGTGGCCACAAGCAAAGGGACATGTGTGTTTCGTGTCCCCTATTTCCCTTGGGCTGCCTGTGTCAGCCGGTGTGTGTGTGAGGCAAAGATATCTTGTTGCATTGCTGTATTGTTAGGACATGGACGTCACAGCGTCTCCATGTGCAGTGAATGGGGTAGCTTTTTGTGAAACCTTTTGAGAGCTTATCATCTCCTAGGACATAAGTACAGCACAGAGGAGGAGAACACACCTTCTCATCAGCCCAGTCTTCAGTTTCACTAGAAATATGAGGGAAGTAAGGGGAAAACAATGAAATGTTAATATCAAAATTTTACCCACAGGCTTAAAATGCATGATATCTGAGTCAGATGGCGCCAGGGACCCTGCCTTCAGCTTGTCCTTGCGTATTTTTTCAAACTTGGTGGCATGCACATAAATGCTGGCTGTGGCAAGCTGTAAAAAAGAGGGAACCCTGCAGAAGTGGGCTTATTAAAGAAGCTGACCCCTGACTTTTGCAAGCGCTTTCAAAGTGTGACATTTAGTGCGCCGCCGCAGCCTGTGAGGCGCGGGTAACCTGAGCCAAAGCCCAGCGTGCCCCAGCCCTACACACTGTGCTAATGTGAGGTCAGAGGCCAACTGGGTTTGTATGACTCACAGGCCCACCACTTCACACACACACACATAGGACAGAAAAGATGAGGTACATGTTCACTTTCTGCCTACCATAATTGTGTCTGTCAGTGAGAGAAAAAGTATAATTGCTGTGAACAACACAATTGCAGGCCCCTAAAAAAGTTTTTTTTTGCTCATTTGAATAAATCATTAAGTGCCCTTGAAAATTTGTCTGTTAGCAAATCAATGAGAAAGTGCTGTGCCTAAGAAAGTAGGATAGGTAATGGACACCAGATAGACTTTTACAGACACGTACACAGTCTCTCTCTCTCTCTCTCTCTCTCTCTCTCTCTCTCTCTCTCTCTCTCTCTCTGTCTCTCTCTGTCTCCCCTCTCTCTCACCCTCCCTCTTTGTCTGGCTCTCTCACAGACAAAACACACACACACACACACTTCTTTCATAAGATGAGAGTATCTTCTTGTTTAAGATGAGAGTTGATATTCCCACATGCATCACAAAGATAAACAGAAGTAGGCACTGCCATTATTGAAGGAAAAAGTACAATATTTGCTAAAACAGTGCAGGCCAACACAAACATGAGGTCCTCCAGGCCAGCAGAGGTCAGTATAACATAAATGTTGAGCGATGGGAAAATCCACTGGCCTGACACAAACATATTTTGAGCGCAGCCACCTTATAGCTAAAACAATTTCTGAACAGATCTCTTAAATATTTTAAATCATTAGATTTGCTTTTTGATATAACCAGAGGAAAAAATATCCTATTCATTATCAGAAGACAATGAGTGATAAGTGAGTAGTAAAAAAGAATTCCCACACTTTAGATCAATTTTGCTTTTGCTGTAAAGGTTAATTAAAGGATTTGATTAATATTTGACAAGCGATCTCTGTAAGGAATAATCACTGGTGTTATTGTCCACGTCTCCATTTTTATTTAAGATCGTATTTAGTCAAATGAGTTCCATTAGTTTAAATAGTCAAATAAGGACTTTATATGAGCACAGGACAATCATGTCTGCTGTGTAATAAAATTCTTAATATAGCAAATATGCTTATGAATCTTATAAATAAACATAATAAGAGACTGTAGTTGTATTAAAGAAATAAATAAAGGGAACAATCAAGCAATTGGCAAAAATTATGACAAAAACTGAGCTGCTCAAACACAATTTGAAATCCAACTAGAACACATGATGATAGTTGTTTAACTATTTATTTAGATAATAGTTACATGTTATTTATTTTAACGTGTATTCCCAAATCTTTTATTTTCGACAGAGGTGCACGGATGTGGTGCAGTGCAAATGATCTTTTCACATTTCCTTTTTCCCTTTTACGCTTCAGAAACATCCTGTAAAAAGGAGTAGCCTACTGAGGACTAATCTATGCCACCGTGCATTGCTACTAATCATCGTAATTTCTGTTTTGCATCTAAAAAAAAATCTAAGTAAAAATCTATATAGGGTATCTGGGTGGGATTAACAAAATACCAAATGTAACCAATCGACATAAAGGTGAAATTAAGAAATATAGAAAAATATTTCAAATCAGATCACATATATACTATACAACCATTTTATATTATATTATAGTTATATTATTTATATACATTTACACACATACATTACATTATATACATTATATTATAGAACAATCAATCCTGGGTACAAAAGACGAAAATAATCGAATTTGTGTAACTAGTTAATTGAACTACTGAATTAAAGCATTGCAGCCCAGTTACTCACCATTTAATACCAATAATCATCGTCTGTACAGTCACCATCGAATTTATTTCAAGGAAGGCACACTAATCATTCGAATCATTTTATTTGAATGAAATAATACAGGAGGAAATAATACCGCATACAACAAAATAATTCTAAACAAAGGCCTATTCAGCACGACAGGAGATTTCAGGTCGATTGAGACTTCTCAGATAGCGCTTAATGAAGTTATGTGAATTGTTGTTTGTGTTTGGGTAGCTGAGCTAGTGAGGGTGACTGGAGCCCACTTGCTGCACTAACTCACTGTTCTGACACCAGTCAGCCTGTGCAGGAGCCGGCTATGTTAGACACTTACCTCTTGAACAAACATCCACTGGGGGGTTCACAAAAACGCAGCAGACACATATTGCTTGAACACAACGTATAAGAACACAGAGCCACTGAAACTATGAACAGACTTGCATCCGTGACTTTAATGCGAGCCGTTGTGTGTTTTTGCCCAGAAAGAGCTTTATAGTGTGTCGACCGTCGATATGTGGCGTTGCGGTCGCCGGGCCTCGCCTTGGGGCCATAAAAGAGCACATCTTGAAATGATCAAGGTCTGAGAGCGGGCAGGGCCTTTAAGGAGGGGCGGTGGAGACATTACGACAAGCAGAGCCGTCAATCACACCAGCAAGCCTTGGAACTGCAGAGGGATCCTCGAGCGAGATGACGCATGAGTCTGTATGTCGTAAGAACCAATAAAGCCTACGGTTCAAACAACACGGGCCTCGAACTGGTCAAACTACAGCAAAACACGTGCTTTTGATTTGAGTATTTCTATCAGAGCAGCAGATAAAATTATCTTCAAATAAACTAATTATGAATAATTTCTAATATGTTTTTAATTATTAATGCATTGTGTTCAATTGTTTTTACTAAAAAGTCAAAGAATTTGTTTGACTGGGAAAAAATGTGTTCTAAGCCTTTGAGGTTTGACACTGACGTTTAGCTCAGACAAACTAACTTTTCTTCGCTGAAGCTCGTGGTCATGAAGGCATATCGTCATGAGGCAGTGAATATTGAGTTATTCCTCTCAGAAGTTCTTCTTGCTGACCTTAGAGACACTGGGCACAAAATAATGTTTTCTCAGGTGCCTGAATTTGCCTCTAAAACCAATTAACTCTGTTTTATCTAAGTGACCCAGAGCTCATCTAAATTGATAGGAGAGTCCAAATTTCAGTGCGGGACAGCGAAGGGGCAGCGGGCGGGTCTCGAGCCCCTCATAGTCTCTCTGGTTGGACTGGAAATGGACGCTGCGTCTCAAATTAAATTATAAAGAGGTGCTCCATTCCGGGTGAGTGATTGTGAGCTTTGCGTTGCCCTGGTGTCATGTTGCAGATTTCGGCGCAGATAAAGAAATGCGATCTATTCCTTAAAACAGCGTCTGGGCAGCAAAGAGCTCGCGGAACACAGAACTCATTTACTAATGCACTGGTTTTAGATTTCACTGTACAGAAAGGGGGAGAGGAAGAAAGGGCGAGAGGGGAGAAATACTTTTTTTCTATGTGGTAAAAGAAAACAAATTATCCGACAGTCATGTGGGCTATTCGCTTTGTTAAACTGTGCATCTAAACCTTGTATCAAAGGCAATGACGAATT
>JBBJLR010000160.1:8254455-8264903 GCA_037577145.1 Brachypetersius gabonensis | reverse complement strand
TATATAGTTACATTTCGTTCGTATATTTGCCAGCTGTTTTTTAAACCGGAACCTGTAGACTTTTCACTCGTAAGTGCTTGCTAAATGCGACTCTTTAGCACAAACGAAAAATTGCAATTGGAGAACCAAAAAAACCCGAATGCACACTGTAGTTTACTATCAGTGTGGAAACCGACATTCAGAGAAAAAAATCATGACCTCAACAGTAGAGAAATATATACTGCCCCATATGAGAACGTGAGTGGGTTCACAAAGTATAATTTACTTCTAAATACTATTTGCGTATATCACACATGGTGTACAGAATTTAATAAACTGCTATGATTTTTACATATAATTGAAAAAATCTCCAGATTGCTGCACCATTTAAGTGTCAAAATGATGGGATTTCTGGGGGGTTGTATACAGCCTGCTCGTTTTGAAACCAAGGCGCTCCGCCCTTTCGTTGACCTTCTCCTGTCAGAGAGCATTAGGGAGCGCAAAGCCAATAACGGCGCAGTTAACGCGAGCGGACACGCAGGAAGCGATCACGTTAAAACATGCCGCCACGGCCCATATTCATTCATTAACGCCATCCACTTTTCAAACGTCGACATGGCAAAAGTTCCAGCGTTTTAGCCACCCGTGCGTCATCGAGGCATTTTTGTTAGACATGAGCCATTTGAGCTGCCTTCCCTCTGCTTCTTTGCTAAAGCGTGTGCTTGAGCTTGGTCTAGCTCAAGTATACAAATAAATTAAGGTAACTGAAGTGACTTGGTGTCTTTAAACATTAAGTAAATGTGATGTAAACCGCTCATGTGACACCTTAAGTGCTCAATTTTCTCAATAAAAAATAAAAACAAACACTTCCCCCGAAACAGGAACACATTTTCTCAATTCTGCGTTTGGGATTAGGTTTTATCAATAGCAAAAACAGATGTAATAATAATAATAATAATAATAATAATAATAATAATAATAATAATAATAATAATAATAAGACTCAGCTTAGAGTACCAAGGAGAATACATCTTTGATCGTCAAACATTTTATTAACTTAAATTCCTTAATTCATTAAAACATACGTCCACTACTCGGCGCACTCTAAAAGTCCATCCATATACACCAAAAAAAGATGACTGGACCCGAAATGAGCAAGCAAATCAAAATGGTTCTATAAGAGCAACGATTTTTGTTTAATACGTAAACATCTTAGAAAAACGTGGTAAAATGGTAAAATGTCGATTCAACATGGAGTCCCTTTTTATAGCAAGCCAAAAATGGGCGTTTTGTTCCCGTTTCCTTGAGGCATCCGGTTTTTGCTTCTCATACAAAAGTACTTTTGACACGGACAGGATCTCTCCTTCTCTATCTATTTCCATATCCCCCACCCCACCAAAAAGTGTCATCTCCTCGTGTATTTAATACTGAGTTATGAAAAAAAAAGATAAATACATTTTAAAGATAGAGCCTTCCATAGATCCCCGGCTGGTCTGACAACCATCAAATAATTACAAAAGAAGAAAAAAAGAAAGAAAGAACATGGCCTTTGATACGTTAAGGCAGGCACTGATGTGCTTGTTTGTCTTGTTTGATTGTCTTTCTCGGCTTCCTTCGTAAGGTGTTCGTATTCTCCTCGTCTTTCCCGCTCGCTTAGGGGACGGGGGAGAGCGACGTTAGATGTCACATTCGCTGTCACTCGATGTAATGGAGATGGCCGAAGCAGCGGCTTTGCTCGACAGGCTGGCTTCTGGGCTCGACGCGCTGCCCAGCCGGTCCACTGCACCCTCCTCGCCAGGAACCGAGCCGCTGGACAGCACCTGTTGTTGCAACCTTTGGGGTGGTGGTGGGGAAGGAGGGGTAACAAGATCTGTGTCAGTACACCTGGGTGGCCCCGTCTATTTCACCAAAATGTTGAATCACAAACCCTTTGGTTCGACGGGCATCATGCAAACGTGATCACGAGAGCATAAGCATCTATATGTAGCGTGTGTGTACACGGTGCTCTGAGTCTTCGCCATGAGCTCAATGCCCCGGAAGGACACCACATCAACATCACAGGAATTTCTGCATAAGCCAGCCAATGTGCTTCATTCCCCATTTTCTTTTTTTCTTATTTGTGAGCTATTTCACTTATCATGTAGAAGAATGCAGAAGAATGACATTTAAATATGCAGGGACACAGCAGACAAGAGTGTCTTGCTATTGTTAGCATTTTTAATTATTTAAACATTTTGAAATGAACGGAGAATCGGTATAACCAACTATAACCCAACCAAGTTGTTGATATAAGCAAGAGTGAAAGCTTGGGCGCTTTGATTAGTTTTAGACGATCAAGAAGAAAAACCCTGCTTAACCTCCACGTAACATGACGGTAGCGAGCATAACAAACGCTTAACCTCCTGCTAGAATTACCCTAATCCCAGTGTAATCGGTCAAAGACACAAACAGATTAGTAGCTCAACCAGATCTTAACAAAATGATAACGTTTTTATGGCACTCCTGATATTTCATAACGTGTGGTTTCATACTCCATTAAAATGAAGCATAGGCCTTTACGCGATGAGCAGGATGTAGCTATGCTCAAATCAAAGAATAATATACTATAGATATCAGTAAATCAGTACTTACTGAGATGTATAGCATACTATTATAGCATCAGTGCTATTAAAAACGGATATTCCTTAATGTCCTGTACTCTTTTGTAAATAATCCGCACCAGTCCGTAACAGTGTATGTCGAAATCTGTGGCTAATATAATAGTCGTTTTGCAGAATAACATTTGGCAGAATGCAATCTATTAACGCTGATTAAAAATTAAGCTTAAAAATAAAAATTGAAATACCATGTCATGATAGCGAACAACAAAACAGCTATAGCTAACCTCAAGCGTGACCGATTTTTAAATGAATTGATCAATTTTTTCAGTTTGTGTTTGTTTGTTTGTGTAACCTAAGTGTATGATGGCTGGGGAAATGTGGCCGCAGTGTACACAAAAGACCTGCTCATTGGGAACTGAAGCACGCACCTGTTTTTAGCCGCTGCTGCCCTATCCCTTTGTCTTCGATTTTTAAACCAGTTGCCCACTTGGGTGGGAGTAAGTCCCGTGGCTTGCGCGAGCTCCCTCTTTTTGCTCGGGTTCGGATAAGGGTCCTGCAGGTACCATTCACGCAGCAAATGCCTGGTCCTTTCTTTGAAGCAGTGCGTCTTTTGTTCTCCGTCCCAAATAGTTTTGGGCAGCGGAAACTTCTTGCGCACCCTGTATTTGTCCACTGGCCCCAGCGGGCGGCCCCGGAGCTTCTCGGCCTCCTGATAGTGCGACTCCAGCCAAAGCGCCTGCAGCTTGGAGTGGGACTCTTTGGTGAACTTGTGGTTCTCCAGGATGTGGTAGAGCTCGCGGAAGTTCCCGGTGTGAAAGGCCACGATGGCGCGAGCTCGGAGCACTGACTCGTTTCGGTTGAGCACCTCGCAGGCGGCAGGCGCGACGGGCAACGACCAGAGGAAGCGGCCGAGGCGCTCGATGTCCCCGCTCTCCTCCAGCGTCTCACAGACCCCCGCTACCTGCTGGGGACTGAAATTCAGGATTGGCAGCTGAAACATGAAGGCTTCTGTGTGCTTCACCCCCTCCTCACGGTCCTCGCCGTCCACGCTGTCTCTCGCTCTCTTCTCTCTCCCTCTCTCTCCCTCTCTCTCTCTCTCTCTCTCTCTCTCTCTCTCTATCGCTCTCTCTTTTTTCTCTCCCTCTCCCGGAGCTAGAAGACGGTACAGAAGAAGAGAGGATGCCTCTCTGGCTGACAGCAGCAGCCTCGGCAGGCGATACGGAGAGCTCGAGTGAACGAGAAAATAGTACAGGAACGGAGATATTTTGGAGGAGGGGGTGAAAAAAAGACGTCCTGTCCTCGTCTGATTTTCTATTGGAGCTGGCAGATTGGTTGCGTAGTCTCCATGGACTCCTGTCAATCACTGTCAAGTGTGCCAATCACGCGGAACCGAGCTCAAATAGATTTCAGCACCTCCCAGATCTGAACAGGGTGTATTTTACAAATGAAAACATTTCCTATTTTAGTTTTTTCCTCCCTCCTCCTTCCTCTTCTTTTTTCCCTTTTTTGCTTCTCCTTATTTCACTGAGCATCCAGAACATCCACCTGAAAGCGCGCGGCGGTCATTTCGTAAGCTTGATGTTTGTTTTCGGCGCGAGTCGTGCCGTTTGGCCTGCGCAGTAGCGCGTGTATCAGGAGCGGAGCCGGGCTGTCACATGCGCTCTTTTTCATAACGCGGCGCGGCTCGCATGTGAGACGACACGGCGATTGCCCTTTTGCCATTCAAAAACCGATCCGCGCACTCAAGCGCGTACACGACGCGAGCGCCGTCTGAAACACGTCGACTGGGGAAAGGCTGAGAAATTATAACGACAGATGAGGGTACTTCAGTTCTTCTTGTCCAGTGCGAGGTATAGCCGGGGCATAAACGGCCATTCCGATATAAATTTATGACGACCCATGTGGCGACCGTTATGCATTAAAAACGCAAACGAGCGGATGATGCGGTGCAGCACCCGGGAGCTGTAATAAAGCAATATCGGTCCGCTCAGCTACAGAATCAGCTATTCTGCCTCAGTGTGGCTGCAACCGGGTACGAAGCCTCGATCAAAGCAGCCACTGAAACATATACAACACACCTCTCCATAACCTCTGCCATACTGCGCAACGCCACTGAAAGAGATGGTTTAGAGCGAGTATATTCTGTAAAAATACCTTACGCATCGTCAAAATATTTCTTACAAAGCTTAACTTTATTAGAATAAAATGATGATAATAATAATAATAATAATAAAAATAATAAAATAATGTGCGCGTTATGGTAAAAGAGGTCGAGCACGGCAGCAGCAGTAAGAGGCGCAGTTCGCTCAGTGCCCGAGCTGAGGCGGTAAATAAGACGACGGATTGATAGCGCAGATGGTTTGAAGTGTCGGGTCACATCATTTCACGCCTGGATACAGTGGAAAAGTTCGTTCTGACGGAAAGCCCCTGATATTATTTTCACAGATCCACACAGTTCAGTTGAAGAAAGCCCTTCGGGCCTTCTTTGCATGATGCATGAGCCGTGGCTCCGGATATGGAACCACCGTCTGTACGGAAAGCTGCTCTTTATCGTGCACAACAATGGTGCCACATGAACTGCCGATGGGGCAGATTTTGGGCCACTATCTGGCTTATTACAAGGTGAAAATGTGCAGTCACTTTTATTAGGCGAAAACGTCCAGTTAATTCCATTAGGTTATGAAATTTGAAACTGCACACATACACACTGCGCTTTTCGACCAAGTATGGACAGTTTGGAAATTTGGAATTTGCTTCTATGTAAACTGTAAGACTTCAAGTCAAATTATAGTTAGGATAGACGGTCATCTAGTGATAATGTACCAGCACTACTGGGCTATACATACTAGGGTGTTTCCAGAAGGCTTAAATTACAGCAACAACAATAACAAGAACTTCATAGCCTAGCAAAATATTAGATTTATTATGGTAAAATGATTACTACTACTACTACTACTACTACTACTACTACCACTACTACTATTACGATGATGATTATTTTATTATTATTATTATTAGTAGTAGTAGTAGTAGTAGTAATAGTAGTAGTAGTAGTAGTAGTAGTAGTAGTAGTAGTAGTAGTAGTAGTAGTAGTAGTAGTAGTAGTAGTATTGTTATATCGGTGGTGTTAATGTATATGATGATGATAACTTAGCAGACAGATGTCGACAAAAAATCTGCTCCTGATGCGGCCCAAAAATAGTGGAGTTCATGGCCTTATGCAATAAAAAAAGATAATTTGGATGGATTTATTCATTACTCTGGAAACTTTATATATTATACATTTTTGTGCATGGCAATAACACAAGAAATTGACAAGTTGGACCAAATTAACATCTGAATTTATTTTCTTGAGAAAGACTGAGGAGGGAACCCGGAAAGGTGCTGTGCTATATCGAAAGGGAACTGGGTTAAACTTCTATCTGGCTAAATAAAGGATTTAAAGTGCACTAGCTTCCAAAATAAACCTAGTCTGAGGGCCGTTAAATGAGACGTTGTATCAAGTACCGAACATGCTCCAGGTTTCAAACATTTAAATGCCTGTTAATAATTCACATGCTGCCTTGTTCATTTGAAATAACCATTATGTCACTAGCAAGGAAAGGGGAATAAGGGCGCCAAGGTAGCCTTCTAACAAATGATTGAGCTATCCTCCAACCAAGCATGATTTCAGCCAAAGATAATCAAACGGAAAACCAGCTCCTTTTATATAATTGTCCTTTGTTTCCTCCGTGGGCCTTTTCTTTTTTAATGGCTGGTGGACTATATGTAGACCGTTTGTTAATCATAACACCCAAACCAAAATTAAATAATTCAAGTCCAAGTAAGAGGGAAAATGTCTCAACACAAATTATTATTTCGTTGTCATTATGAATAAGCTTTAAAATTAAGCAGAACGTATTTTGAATTCTTCTGAAAGGGACAGTGTTGTGTCCTTTGTGGCCGCATTGATGGTTCCTTGATCGGACCGTTTTCCATCACATCAGGAAAAACAGCACGTAGGAAGTCTCTCCCTACAAAACGTATTGAGATGGAATTGAAAGTGCATCTAAAATTTTTTATTTAAATCAACAGAAAAGTTATCATTTAAGAGGAGCAAATCATTACAAACAGGTATAATTAGTAACTGTAATGGACCGAATACTAAAGAACCCTTTCAAAATATTCTAGGATGCCATACATTTGGACGAAACACAAATATCTGTTAATTACAGGCCATGTGTGAATCAACAGGTTTGGCGAGTATGTAAAGTTACAAATTGGTTAATACATTTTATTAACCAAATGTCTACTGCACTATAACTTAAAATGTATTAACGGGTTATTTGTGTGGCTACCGGCAAAACATTGTGTATTTACAGCACTCACAGACAGAAAATTATATATTATCATTCTATTTCTATTCTGTTTTATGTTTAATTGTTATCTAGGTGTTGTTTTGATTTTTCAAAATCTGTCATCTGCCAACGTAATTTCGACGAAAAAACTGAGATTCCATTTACACAATATTGTGCTGCATTGTCCAAATGAAAGAATGATTGTAAGACTGTATTCTTTTTAATCCCGTTCATTTTTCCCTTTAGTGCATTGAAAACGATATTTGCTGTGTATCACAGATTCCCACGGTGCGGGGCCACAGCACACCCCAGGGTGGCCTGACGAACGTGTGTGTCTGTGTTGTATACATATATATATATATATATATATGTGTGTGTGTGTGTGTGTGTATGGTGTGGTGATTGTGGTGGTGGTGGTGGTGCGGGGGTGGGGGTTGGGTGGGGGTCAGACGCAGAGGTAGTGGGTGAGGGGCCATTAGCTGTCCCAGATAGGCAGAGCAGCCAATAGAGATTGCATGAGCGTGAATCACCATTAAACTAATCTACAATGTAAGAAGGGCGCCCTCAAGAGATAGCCAAGATGATGCGTAGCTACCATACCAAAATTATTGGCCACCCCACCTGACAAGTTTTTCTAATTACTTTGCAACAGCAAATCACTAAAATCTCATACACATGCAAGGCAGAACAATTGAGGCTCCAGCAACTGCATTACAGGACACGTACACGTGCATTAGTTGTCTTGTTTTTATTCGCATTTTGATTTTCCGCGCGGGTTTAAAACACACGAGACAGTAGCGCCGGGGGAACAGAACGCAATAAGTGAGTATTAATTCGACAAAATAAAAAGCTTGTTGATTATTCATTAAGACGGAGCTGCTACGATTTCTCTGCACATGTTTATTATAAAACATGTAGCTAGCTAACGTTAAAATTATTTGCAGTAAGTTGCGATTGAAACTAACTAGCTAGAGACAATGTAACATTAACTTGACTAACAGGAACTTTTATAGAAATTAACATTTGCTAACATTAGATCACATTAAGCACGAGGCAAATGTTAGCTTGCACATGAAGCTGTTTTGCGTAATGAGAAGCTCATAATTGTTTACTAGTAATTGATGAGAGAGAGAAAAGAGAAAGTGTAATGCTATTGGTGTAGCAACCTTCTTCAGTAAAGAGGCAGCAGGAGAGGGAACAGGTTAGCAGGAGAAAGAAATGACAGAAGAACACAACAGTGAGGGTAGCTATTGAAAACCAGAAAGACAGAAAGCAAGCAGCGACAGGAGCCAGCTGTGTCCACCCTTACAACTGGTGTGCTGGAATTAGTGTCCACACTAAGAAATGAATATTAGAAACTGTTTTGAAAGAGTCTTCACTTATGCATTGCTGCATTTTTTTCTGTTAAAAAAAATATATTGAAGAACATGCATTTGTAATAAACAGCTTAATGTTCCATTTTAAATACAATGTCAGCATTAGGTAATGATTCAGAGAATGGAAGATGCCCGTAAATAATATAAACTAATGGTGTCTTGGACATAAATGAAACCTTTGTTATCAGTTATTTATATGTACAGTGTAGTTAATGCTTACCGTTGATTTATTGGTGGTGATATTCACATAAGATCAGCCAAGGAGTTAACTAAATTTATAATAAACTATAATTTTGAAATTATCTTTAGAAGTAACTTGTGAATTTTAAAATAAAAACATGAACCCCAGCTATAAAAAAAAATTGTCATTAGGCACTACTCCTGCTGTTCCATAATATCATAACAGGGTATTTTTGGTTGAATTCAGGATTAAACGATTCAAAAGCAGTATCTGCTGTATTTGCTGCAATAGAGCCGATTAAACAAACACAGGGGACATTTCACTTTTAGCTGTAGATTTTTGGCTTGGGATTTGTTGGACTCAGACATTGCCTGTTCGTGCTGTGTGTTCTTTGTGGCCATAGAGCTGTTACTACTGCTGGATTAACTTGTAATTAAGGTATCATGCCAGCAGTCATATTAACAACATTTCCGATGGTCTAGAAGTGCACTGGATAAGCCGTAAATGGGCATTTATAGTGACAAAAATCCCAGGGTCATCTGTACAGTGAGGATGATGGTGGGGATAAGTCTGGCACTCTGGATGCTGTCATTCAGCTACATAAAACCCTTACTTCCGGCCTGGTGATGCCCTGTAATCTACAGATTTTCAGTAACAGAGAACACCTCTTATCCACAACCCAGTCCCACATATCATGTTTGTGTATCATGGTTGCTGTTCTTCCCAACATACAGTCTGAAAACACCTGAATAACAAAGCACTCTTTTATACCTGTACTTTGAACTTGCAAAATGGTGTCTGATACATGAACAAACATAAATGACTGTATGTTTCGGATAAACATAAATGACTGTATGTTCATCCCAAATATACAGACATTTATGTTCATGTATCAGACACCTTTTTGCAAGTTCAAAGTACAGGTTTAAAAGTGCCCTACATGTGCTGCCCCTGCTGACAGACAGCTCTGTTATTCAGGTGTTTGCAGAAATCCACAGTAACCGTTAGACTATCTGCACATACGTCCACCCACACAGACACAGCCATACACACACAGCCTAACAGTGAGAGTGCACTCGCAGTTCAGTGGGAAAGTTCAAAAAGTGAGAAGGTGACGTGGTGGGAGAAGTTCTGATCTGGGCACTCTGCGTGCAAAGAATACAGAACATGTCTAGTGTAATACAAGACACAAGCTCCTGAGCCCCCACCAGCTAATAGGCTTATTATGAACAAATGTAAATCATCTCAGTAGACCTGGCTGCAGTGTATGTAAACACACTTATCCATGCAGTTGCTTATGTGGAAGCAACATGAATGGGTTGAGTCTCTTTTCTTCACATGCAGTGCTGTAACACATTGGGATTGTATTGTTGTGCAGTGACATGGCTAACCAAAAACACCAAACTAAGCTTAGCAGTCCAGTTTTCATTTCCTTTGGTTATATCTGAAGAATCACGTTATGAGTTAAATGCAAACCAATACAAACAATTTGGATTTAAAACTATAAAAGCAGTCTTTAATAAATGTACACTAGAAAGTCCTCATCTCAATACAATTGTATACCTCTGCCACTGCACTTTTTCTAGATGGTTGTCGCTTTTGCTGCTGCATCTCTGAGGGAGTCATTTTCTTGGCGCATCACTGTGGGAATCATGACTTCATCAAACTGACTGCCTAAGATTATCCTAATTTATCCTATTCCCCTTGAAGCCTTGTGCACATGCATTTGCACAGATGTCCATGGCCCATGTAGCAAAGAAAACAGAGACCAGTAACCAGTAACCCCCCAAAATTGTTTTTTCTCCAGATGTTTACTGCTGTTTGAATTGTTGTATTGTATGCTGAGAAATGCCTCAGGTGGCAAATGTCAGACCAAATGGCATAGTATAAGCATGAGGAGAGACAGCGAGAGAGAGAGAGAGAGAGAGAGAGAGAGAGAGAGAGAGAGAGAGAGAGAGAGAGAGAGAGAGAGAGA
>JBBJLR010000160.1:8234393-8245028 GCA_037577145.1 Brachypetersius gabonensis | reverse complement strand
TGTGTGTGTGTGTGTGTGTGTGTGTGTGTGTGTGTGTGTATAAGGGTTTAAAATACAGAGTACCATTCCATTGGGAAAAAAGGGTAGAGAAGGGACCGTTAAAAACAATTTCTTCCCCTCTTCCCCCTCTGTACCTCTTTATTTCAGAATAAGTGGTGTGTGTGTGTGAGGGGGGGGGATGGGGGGTATAGGAGCAGGCAATGAAGGGGGAAAAAAGCAATCCAACTCGCTGGAAGCAAAAAGAAGTATTGAAGAATAAAAATGGGCAAGAAAAAAAATGACACGCAGCAGTTGTTAGTCACCTAGCAACAAGTCTTCCATCAGCCTCCCCCCTCCCTCTTCTACAGCCTCTCTTCCAAAGTCTCCCCACTGTGCTCCTTAATTCAGCAAATGTGCTGCGGATGTATAACCCCCCGCCCCAACACCCCATCCCCCGTCTTCCTCCACATCCCTGGCCCCTGACAAAGCGTGCTGTGAGGTGGGCTGAAGGACACAGGCCTCCACCTTACACATAACCACTCAGCTGCCCCATTGACCGCCGAGGCCTTTCTCCCAGCATACAATGGGGCTGGGGACAAAGCGCTGAAAAGAGGGGCAGGCCCAACAGGGAAAACATTTGCTTGTAATTGTGATTGACTGCATAATTAAAATGATGTTCTTTTTTTTGTGGGGGGCTCTAAATGCTGGGGAGGGGCAGAAGGATGCTTGTTAAAGACTGCACTTTGTCACCTTGTAATGAGGAGAAAGCGTTCCTGCTGGGAAGAGGGGCAAATATTGAGATCGCTCCGGGAACAACTCAGAGCGCCTCTTCAAGTGTTTCCACAATGAAGACAAAAATGTAGGGGATCTCACCCATCTCACACTTACCCTCAGAAATAAGTAGGTAGTCGTGAGGAAACAAATGAAAGCAGATAAACGGACTGAAAAACAGACAGAGAAGGGGAATCGCACAAACTCACACACACACATACAAAGATAGAGTATTTGGGACCGTTCCTTGACCACTTCTTAACAACTCTGATTCAACACATTTTACATTTATGAAGCCCGCAAGCACTCAGTGAGGAAAATGTTGACAGGCTTTGAAGATTGAAGTTTGTATACAAGGGCAAACTTCATAAGGTAGAACTGCTATAACTGTGTGAATGGGTAGTGTGTGCATGTTTGTGTGTATGTGGATGTTCAAGAAATCGCTTACACACAAAAATGCCAGACAGTTTTCTGCCTCCAGATGCTTCAATTTAGACTTTCATAATGACAAATTGGAGGCATTTGCCATCAAATTCCCACCCCAGGGGGCCTCACTGGGGACATTCAACCCCCCCCAAAGGTCAACTTGTTTTTGCCGCTTTCCAATTTCAGATCACCTTGGCGACCATTCTCTTCTTACCTCTATCAGTGGGCTGTCTGCACAGTTTCTCTCCTTTGTCCCACACCTCTGCGTCCATGGAGGGCAGCACACTGTGTATAAAGGCAGGCATGGAGCAGTGCTGCAAAAACGTCAGGCGCTAATCAGGAATCTTATGCGAAATGTACAGTATGCCGCATAGGCATCTATTGAGCTCTTTAATGCTTGGAATGTCCTCCTTTAAAGCAGATTTGCTTTAGAGATTTTTCCTCTGTATGGAAGAAGCAATTTATTAGGAAAAAGTAAATGTAAAGCTTACACATACAGTATTTACTCAATTTCTGAAGCTGTTCGTGGAAGGACTTGCTTTAGATTAGATGTCTTAAAAATTAAACCACAGTTTGAAGGTGAAAATATCAGAGGTACTTTAATAAATCTAGCTTTCCTTGAACCTGCTGAGTCACCCTGATTAGAGAGTTAAACGTTGTCTTTTTGCAACAAAAATACTTCATTTGTACTTGTGCATGAATGCAAGCATGGATGCACACAAATAGACCATCCCTACATTTGAGTCTCTACTTATCTGTAAATAGAGAAAGTTAAAAGAATTATTTCAGTATTTTCAAAAAATGCCTAATGATCAGCCTTAGCTAGTATCTTGCTTTGAGCAAAGTTTAGAGTCAACCAAATAATAATATATCAAACTCTTTTCTTAAATGAACACAATATAACTTTGTGAATATTTCCTTTATGAAAGAGGCAGTTGCAATCTCAAGGTAAACTTATGCATTTTGGGGGGTTTGCTGTCTCGACACTCAAACTGTCTCTGAGGACCTGAGCGGAAATATTCATCTAACCAGTTTAGGAATTTCTTCAAACAATTGTTTACTCATCATTGAGGCTTTGGGCTAAACAATATCAAAACATCAGAAACTTTTAGTCTGACAAGGTCAATATGCAGTGTGTTGTGAAGAGATTGGAAGAGGTACCTGTTTTGTCAGAATACACACATCTTGGTATTTTTGAACCACAAAAATGTATCTTTTAAAATCTAAGTAAACAAAAACAACTTGTCATCAAGGCAAATTTTACTTATTGAAAAGGTACGTATTAAGATATTACTGTTTCAAATCTAACAGTTGAATTTCGGTTAGTCCTCAATTTCTTTACAAAAAATAATCAATCATTTAAAAAATATGCGTTAAAATTTGGTTTAACCATCAACTTAGTCTAAATTACATTCTCCAAATTGTAACTGAAAAATTGTTTACATTACTTGCAGATTATTACTGCAAAAAAAATAGCTGTAAATGTAGATTCTGTAAATGAACATTCTGATTTTGGTGCATACTCTAGACAAATAATAAGTAATATTAATTGGTTTCTGTAGAGGCTCCCTTGTGTGGCAGTAACCTGCAGCTGACTGGATTAAGAGAGAGCTTGGCAATGTGATAAGTTCATGATCAGCAGACATGGGTGTTGGGGTCGTGGTCAAGTCAGGGGAGCTCCTGTGATGACAGCCTCTCTCTTCCACAGTAATGTGCCTGGGCAGGCAGCCAGGCAGGCTACAGTGAGGAGAGGGGAGACTTGTGAAAACCTGCTGTCCTCCCAGAACTCCTCGCAGTGTCTCCCTGCTACATAGACTTGCATCTGATGCCAATTAAAGAGATTACATCTCAGTTTAAGAAAGAGGCCTGGATTCCCCCACACTAGCGATCATATCTGACAAGGTTACCAGATGCCAGGCAGTGAGGGCGTGACCTCAGAGACGTTCCTGTGCCCTCCTGAGAATATTTTCACCAGCCCAAAGCTTAAAGCTACAATCCGAATCCTGACATACTTTTAAAAAAAGAAAAAGAAATAGGATGTGCATGAAATTATTGAGCAACATTTCAGCAAAATATACATTTTCATCAATCGTATGAATCCCACCACAAACAGGTGATTTAGGCTTTGTGTTTACTTCAAATAGACGTCATTCATTCACACACAATATGAACCCAGCATGCACAGTCTTCTATACATGCCAAGGTCATTTTGCTGACAGAAAATTGCTTTATGACTTCAAATGCAATTTTGATCATATGAAAGTGGGGAAAAGATGTACATGGTGTCCTTTGTCCACGATGAGAAAAACCATTAAAAAAAGCACTTTTCAATCTCTCTCTCTTTCTCTTTTTTCCATCTCTCTCGCTCACTCCCTCACTCAGTGCATACTGTACATACAAATCATAGCTGTTTTTGTTTTATCGTTATTTTATTTTGTGCATCATTGATTCCTACAAACTAGACGTAAACAGTCCTTTTCTGAAAAATAGAATGGAATATCGATGTTGTTACTTGTACATTTGAAGGCCTATAATTGCGGCTTTATTAAATGGAATTAAAAGAATTGATGTAGTTTTTGAAAAAACAATGAGGCATTTCACTAAAACTGTACAACTTTAAGTCACATAAACACACTTATTTTTCTATTACACACCTTATTTCCTGATATATTCTCACAATGCAAGTCACAAAGATTAAAAGGTGTAGTAGATTTTTTTCCCATGAAAATATATCATTTAAAAATGTAGCCTATGCTATTTCAACAGTGCATTTCAAAAATCTCATAGTAATCAGCATGAAAACCTACTGAGAGCTCAGGCACTCTGAGATTACGCTGATGATAAACGAGGCACATCCTTTGCACTGTTCTTTGTAATTCAGGTCTCTGTGAGGGGTAGATTAACACACACTACGGCATGCACTATGAAAGCGGCTTTTTTTTTCTTCTCATTTTACACAGTTCTTTTCATGCAGTACTGTGTTTCAGGTTTCATTGCAGTTTTCCTTTGCAGCAATGTTTGGGTTAGTCATGGGTTATTTTGTCATTCACTGCTGTTCCGTGAATTCATGTGTTTGCCTCAGAGGTGGTTAGAAAGCCATGTGAGAGTCACTTTATTTTCAGTAACAAAGTGAAAAACATTCATCCAACTGATTTAAAACTGCCCCACAATAAAAGGTGGCATGGCACAATGGAAAAAGTGTGAGGACATAGAAATGCAGGCACAGAACCTTTCGACATCAACTACATTTAATAGAACTTGCAGATTTTGTACGACAAAGACAGGGAGGTTGCTGAAGGAGGTTTGGCACCTCCAAGACGTCTGTTCACACAGATCGCTTCTTTGTTATTTTGGGTCAGGGAATAAAGAGCAACTTCCCGTCCCCTATTAAGAGTGACTGACCAGCTGCTGAAAGCAGTAAGTCAAATCCGCCTGAAGGGAAGTGTCTTTATCCCGTATCTCCGGATGCTCCACCATGTCTGGCACTCATACCTCAATTGGCATCCAAGAAGCAGGTGCACTACTTACCCTAAAAGACATATTCACTGTGGCTGAAAGGTCCATTCTAATTTGCACACTTTTACCCATTTCTAGGACAGCACAAGTGACCTTTTCATTGTGTTTAAAAAGTTTATGCTTTAATATTTGATTAGTGAAATTGTCATAAAAAAATCAGAAATATATAATTTAGAATAATTTATTTATTTATTTATTTAACGTATTAATGTAAATAATTATTGCAAATAAATCATAATTATTAACTGTCACTGTTGGATTTTGAAAATAGCCAAACATTATGAAAAATGTGCAAACAATGAGCACCCTGTGGAGGGATTTACTTTCCTTTTAAGGCTTCCTGACACATGTGTATAAGCTTTGTGCAGGTTAAAAGTTGTACAGTTAGTATGAAACATGGTAATGATGGAGATATTTCAAAAACCGAATTATGAATTCTCCTGCCATTTACACAACAAAGTAATAACCATTTAGTAGTACTGTATCATTATTATGATAATACTTGGGACATATGCAACAAATGGTCTTCACTGTAAGTAAATAATTTATGCACTACCCAAGCCGTCAGACCGCGTTCTTTACTTCTCGACATGCTGGCGGTCCACAGTACAAAAGAAACACAAATGTATTAGCCCCATTCAAAACCTGCCTGTTTCTACACTTCCCTTATGTACAGAGAAGATTTTTTAGAAATGTGGATTCTAAATTATTGGTGTGTTTATGTAACATAAAAGAATGAAGCCACTCTTTTTTCCAAGAGCCATTTCCGTAAGTACAGTTAATTAGGCATTACAGTGCATTGTTAGAAACAGCTGGCATTAGTAGGGTGAGGCATGCACTTTTCATTTGAGCCAGGTTGGGGTTTTTTTTGAGTAATTAGCAGGACAGTTTGATGATCTCTGCATGTAGCCCACTTTTCTCCGAAAGATAAGAGATATGTTTCCATGTTTGCAGTGTTCACTATTTCTTTTCACAAACAAACTCAAACACTTGAAAATACTGCCTTTTTTCTGTTATTTTCCCTTTTCCTTCTTTTTACTTTTACTGAAATGCAGGACGCACAGAAAATGTTGCTGACATAATTAAATCTATTAGTTTTTATCTATAATAGTCCATCTCGAAAGGGCTCTCCATGTAGCCTCAAACTGCTGCAGCTCCTACAATCTCTATCATTATCTGCCTCATCAGTTTAGCTGATGACTCTGTACTATGAAAGCTAAAGCTAAATTTAATCTATAAACCTGAACGCATTCAGGTCCCTCCTCATCTATATGTTCATGGCTGAAATGATGGTGATGAGGATGATGATGATGCTGGTGGTGATCATTATTATTTTTATTATTATTATTATTATTAGTAGTAGTAGTAGTAGTAGTAGTAGTAGTATTAGTAGTAGTTTTAATAGTTTTATTTTTTTTTATCTAACATTTCCTAAGCATTTTAATGAAGTGTGTACAAGTCGAATAACATCGGAAAAAAAACAACAATTTAGTCCCCAAACTCCAGTGCTAGACTGCTGTCTGCATTACTGCAAATTTCAGAATGAACTTGTGTGTTTCCTTGCTTGCATATTATATGCAAATAATATAAATTAATCTGGAATAATGCAATAGATAGATAGATAGAGAGATAGAAAGATAGAGATAGATGGACAGACAGACAGACAGACAGACAGACAGATAGATAGATAGACAGATGTACTGATAATTAAATGAGGTAACTTGCAGGTAATAATAGGTAAATCAGTCGGTTTTCTGTCCATCGTCTCGTGTTTCTTTTTGAGACAACAAAGAACAAAACCGAACAGAACCGAGAAAATAGACGATGCGTCAGCGGAAGGGGGCGAAGCTGCACTGAATCAGGTGAGAACAGGAGTAAACAATCCCAGAAAAATGTAAATGCCAATAGGACGGTTTTCCTCCTATTTTACTGAGACATGGTCGAGCTCCTGCAGACATGGTCGAGCTCCTGTAAAAACACAGTACTGTTTCAGGGATGCTACACCTCACTATATCTTTAGTGTCTTCAGTTAGGAAATATAAACAAAGTTGTACCATATTCATTCTTTTGGCTTCACATTTTTTTTTCTGATCTAAATGCTAGGCACATGAACAAGTACACAGATGTGCCGAAAAGTATATGCACTGCGAGTTTGTATGCATTTATGAATGTATGTCTGTATGTATGAACGTATGCATTTATTTATATATTGGTTTATTTATTACATTACTGAACCATTAAAGGTACATTGTATAAGCAAAAATGTATCTGTGCAGTACCCTTTTTCCTGAAAATGCCTGCATCCAGACTTACCTAAACATAGTTGTTAATACAAAATTATTACAGCATATAAATATATTAAACTTAATTACGAAAATGTAAAAGTCATGTTTAAAGATTACCCCATGTGTAAAAAAAATCTAAAATTAATGGTAAACTACTAGGAAACACAGCTATCGGTCAACACAGTACAGGGCTGTAAATGCTACACACAAGATTAAATTAAGTTTTTCCTAAGTATATAAAACAACAGCTAAAGAGTACAGTAAGTGGAAAACTACAGCTGATCGTTGATGGTTATATTTACTTTAGTTAATTCATCATGGTAATTGCTTTGTAATTCTGCAACATTAATGTTAATGGGATACCTCACATAGTTCATGTTACAAGACCTTACTGCAAATTATAAATGACATTTTCATAAATCAATATGAACATATAACAGTAATTTTGAACCCATGGTTTTATTTTAGCTTGACATACTATTAATTATTAATTATTAGCAACATGCTTGCTCTCAAAGTTCTAAGGCAAGTGGAATAAAAATGTAAATAAACTTAATGATGTTAGCTTTAGGTAGACTGAACCAAATAAATCTACTGTTTTGAAATTGAAGTGTCATTGAACAATGAGAGAGAGAGAGTGGTGAAGAAAGAGAGAACAAAAAGCTCAGATATAATGGCCTTAACCTATAACTGCTCAGTTGGAGATGCTGACAAAGGCAGATAGTGTCATTAGACCTGAACTTGCACTGTGGTCTAACGGACAAAGCCTCCCCACTAATACACATAAGAGCATGAGAACCAAATGCAAAAAAAAAGAAAAAAGCAGACAACAATAAAATACGGCATATTTGAGCTTGTTGTCCTCTAGACGCCACTGCAATTAAAAACCAAGCCTCGAAAATACAGAAAAAAACATTTGATGAATATGGAGATGAGAAGGACGATTTTTAAATGTTTTTGTTTATGCTTTATGAAGTATTCATTCATAATTCTTTATTTACAAGTCTATTTAACAGTTGTATGTCATTGTTTTAATATAGATGCAGAAATACACAAAATACATCCATGCATGCCAAGGATAGCTGACTGCTATACAAGAATGCTTTAAAGGGCCCATGCCCTTACATTTAATGGTTTTCCTCCTCTGAAGTGAGCTTATAACATTGTGTGGTTGTATGTATCATAAATGGTAACTTGTTTTTAAATTACCATTTTCCAACCTCTGTTTATCCCTTCAAATTAAACAGGCAGCTTTTGTTACTGTGAACTAAAATATGCTTTGTTCTGATAATCCGCCCTGCATTGTGACTTAAAAAAAATTATTTTGGAATGAATAACTTCTTATAAATTTTACGTGAATATGTAGAACTGATCACCCAAATACACATAAATAGGAATGAACATGAAATCTGTTCTGATTGGCTGCTTTGCTCCTCATTCAAGAAGAGGACCCTTCTGGGTGGGGCTAAACAGCTGTAAGCTAAACAGATGGATATATTTAGATGTGTTGATTTTTATGACATCACAAAAACTGTATTTTTTTATTACTGATCATTCAGCAGGACAGCAGAGTGACCACACATCCTCTGTCAAAGAGTTTTGTTTAGATTACCAACAACAACGAAGCGGGAGCGACACATATAGCTCTTTTAAGCCAGGGAATAAACACTCTTTTGTATAACACTTGTGGCAAACAAATCTTACATAATACAGTAAATAGCACAACGTAGACATAAAAAAATTACTTTCAACTGAATGTGCTCAAGAGCTGTCTAAATTAATGCCATTTACAGACATGGAATATATGTAGGATAGTTAAAATGTTTTTGTTAACATTTCATAAAATGGGCATGAAGAGATCCATCTTACCATTTTTAAGAGAACATTGATGACATGACTTAACAATTTCATGTGCAAATAAATATATCACTGGTTCTGTTCCACACTGATTTCGTGACCATTTTGCACATTTTTTCATATTGTATTAATTTCATTTAGATTTCTATTACAATTGCATGCTAGTATCAGTCTACTCAGATGTATCACCATTTTATTTGTAAATGCTAACACAATTTAAAATGTTTTTTTGCATATACAAAAAAATGTTCATTTCAGATATTAATTTAGAAATTGTTAGACTACAGTGTCTGGATATGAGGAAGATTCATTCCATTGCTTTCTACTATAAAGAAACAGACATCTGAATATTGTTGAATTAGTTTATCAGTTTCTCTGCAATTACTGGACTGAAACAGACCCAGCATGTTGGAACACAGCCTGCTTAACAAACTCCACCAACCACATGAAGTTCTGGTTTAAACCACATGTTTATGTAGAATAAACACAGAGATACAATATCAGGAGTGCAGGGGAGAATATTTGGTCGTTTTTTATACTAGATTACTCAATGATGCTTTGCTGCACATCAACCACTTTGGTTTGAAAGGTTAAGTCTAACTGTTCACTGTAATATGTAAAACCATGTATGTTATCGGGGATGAAGTTCAGAAATTGCCGGTTGTCAGGTTCATAACATTATGACACATGTATCTAAATATTTGAGCACCCCTTACAGCTTCACTGTGAATGGATATATATTGTATATTGTTTTTTTGTGATACAACTAATTCATTTAAAATGCAGCTTAGTGGGCATATAGACCAAAGACAACATAACAATGGTGTACACAATATATGCAAATAATAATAAAACAGGCCTTTTAAGTCTCTCTATGAGCACATCCCACTTCAGCCTGAGCATTCAATTGATTAAATGATCATGGCAGGGACAGAGCGCAGGCAAGAGCCATGCTTCCTGCACTGGAGGTTATAGACAGGGTCAATAGTATACCATCCTTGGCACGAATGGACACACACACACACACACACACACACACACACACACACACACACACACACACACAGACATATATATGTCATGGCTGTCAGTAGATTAAAATATTTAATTGCGATTAATGTAATGTTTGCCATAGTAAACTATAACTAACTTCTGAAATAAACCTTTCAGTAATCTGTCCTAAACAGACTATTTTAATACTCTTATCAACATAGGAGTAGACAAATATGTTTGCTTTGTGCAGATTTATGTTTATTAATGACAGTCAATACTGTCAACATTTTTTCAAAATCTTACACATCGACATATATAAATACATTCATACACATATACAGTAATCCCCCGCAAAGAGCATCCACGTATAGTGAAAACCTAAAAGTGTTTTGGTTTTTAAAAAAGTCTAAATCTGTCCCAAAATTTGCTCAATGAACACTTTAATTTCATGTTAAATTCAGTTTAAAGCATTACTCTTAAATAAAATGTAAGGGTAAATAAATAATCCGAATCAGAGAACTTTATTGCTTAAAAAACCATTAGCATTAGCGGTAGCATTAGCTGTGTGCGGCGAGCGAACACAAAAGGAACCCAAAAGAAATGTTGAAATACTGCTGGACTAGTGCCGGTAATCTGCGTTAGACTGAATTACTAGTATTAATAAATACAAACCCGATTCCAAAAAAGTTGGAACACTGTGCAAATTGTGAAGAAAAAATGAATGCAATGACGTGGAAGTTTCAAATTGCAATATTTAATTAAGAATACAACATAGACGACATAGCAAATGTTTAAACTGAGAAAATGT
>JBBJLR010000160.1:8212764-8231830 GCA_037577145.1 Brachypetersius gabonensis | reverse complement strand
AGAGAGAGAGAGAGAGAGAGAGAGAGAGAGAGAGAGAGAGAAAGAGAGAGAGGAACCTCCTTACCCAGCAAGAACTGCAGTGAGATCCTGCACTAGAGTCGCAGTTGCCTCTGCGGTGCTGTTCGTCACTGTCAGAGAGCAGGAGAGTCGGGGAGATGGCCTTTAGGGAAACTCAGATCTCCTCCACTGAATCATCCTCCTACTGATGCACAAAGCACTGGTCAAAGTCACATCTCACCATCGCTTGAAGGCCAGAATATCTGGGCAAATTCAGCTGGCTGAAGAAGCCAAGGAAGAGAAATTAAGACACATGAAACAATGTGCGGCGCCTTATCCAGCCCCATCAAGAGAGATCCATTATCCGCACCAATAGCTGCTATGAGCCTAGAGTAAAATATTAAGGCTGCAGCACATGAGCGGCAGAAATGACAGCCAAAGTGAATGGGAGAAGAAAGACTGCAACTGAGACGGCCTGTGTTTCGACTGAGCCAAAACGAGGTCAATTGTTATGGGATCTGAACGGGGCCATTTTCAGAGGCTGGGTAAAGCCATGGGCACAGAGCTGTGTCATGCAGTCAAGAAAAAACGAAGTCTCTAGAAGAAAAAGGGGATGGGGGTGAGAGAGAAAGTGAGACAGATATGCAAAGCCTGATTGGTTAAGTCATTGTCACAGTAGTGGATAAGTGACAAAAGATGGCTCTCTTTGACATAAGGGTCAAAGATAAGAAAAACCAGACACACACACTCAGCCCGTTAGCACCTGACGTAAAGGTCATATTTGGCAGCAGGCTCAACATTTTCACTGCAAGGAAGAAGTGTTGGCTTTGACCTTGCAAGCATCTGCCTCTCAGGCGGAGAGCCGGCTCAAAATGAATTAATAGGCGATGGAGATATGCAAACTAAAAACACATGCATACAGGCCCAAGAAAGAATGCAGAGCTGCACCGAGTGCTGTTTTTCCCCGTCCCCCATTAAAAAATGATTTGATGCATCCCGAGACTGGAAGTAAACTGCAGGAGAGAGAGGGCTGACATCAGATCCCAGCGCCCCAGGGCGGAGCAGGCTAACTGCTGCGCGGCCACGTTAGTCACACTTAATGGCCTCAACGAGACAAACAGAGCATGATGACATGAGCTAGATAACACAGGCAGCCCCAGCTAGGCCTGAGCTCTGCTGATGCAGTTGGTTTTACAGAGCACAGAGGAGCATGGGGTGGGGGTGGGCAGACTGGGAGAGATCACATCATCTCTGCACTTAGCTCAGAGTTCTGGGTAAAAGTGCTACGATAGCACACTTGTTTGTTTGCGCAAGTAATTGGTCTAGATCCATTTGAGAGAGTAAAGAGAGATGTACCAAGAATGCATCTATGATGCAAAGTGCTGAAAGGCAAAAGGTGTGATATACTAATTCGGCAGCATCAGGCAAAGCCCTCACTACAGCACAACCTTTGCAATTTTTGGTGGTGGCTTAAATTGCATAAATTGATTTTTTTGTTAGCTGTAACCCAGTGAGGAAAAAATGTTATAGCACGTCCTTCATGCAGTTTAGATGTGCACTGATGGATTTTTTTTTTCTTTTTTGAGTGACTCACAGCCCAATGTGCGATTCAAAGTACTGTTCAAGGCTTACGTTCCCTTTAACAGTGCATGGTAGCATTGAGCTTTAAATACCAGAAGTGCATAGCAGCGAGTTGCATTTACATATTTTCAGGCAAATATGGATTCATACTTTTTAATTAATTTTTAAATAATTGTACTTCTGCACAACTAAATGAATGGTAATTGATAATACTTACTTGCTCTCTACTCAGTTCCATTTTATCCACACTTTGTTCCATATATATATATATTTTTTATTAAATTCTGCAGGTTGAGCACCTGGATTGCACAAACCTCTCACATTTAAGTATTGTCCTTTGATTTCAAGCCAAAAGAGTCTTGAAGAGAGAAGATTATTGCATCCTTTTCTATCTGAACAGGTACTGGTTGTATGAAGAGTTTTTTTTTTTATACTACTCTTTACCAAATGCAGAACAGAAATTACATTCTAGTCTAAAGTAATTAACAAGCATATCTTGTCAATACAAAACACTAGTATCATTCAGCATTGGTGTATCTTGGAATACCAAAAATAATACTTCTTAATTAAATTGCAACAGGGATAAACCAATGAAGTGCGTGTGTGTGACTGGAAGAAACATGTCTGCAACGAAAGCATAATCTCTGATCCAAGACATTCTTCAGCTCTTCTTGTGATCAAGTCAATGGACAACCCCCTCCCCCTGAGAATGCCTCTGGTGAGTGGACAGTGCCTTTGTAGCCAGCCAACAAACACTTACAGTCACAGCATCCAAGTAAACATCGATTACAGCACATTAGAGTCTCTCGCCCACACTCTCAAACAGTCTTTTGCCATAATGAAAACGGTGGACTGAACTAATCTAATTCTCTGGTTTTTCTCCAACCTGATATTACAAGTTTCAAGGAAAAAAAGAAGAGTGGTGAACAAACAGAGCATTTCTTTCTTCTATATGTTCTGTCATGAAGAGAGAACTTGAGAGAGGTTGTTGCTCATCCTGTTTCTGTGTAATTACCACATCCAATCCAATCATCTTTTAAGGTCTAAAAGCACTGGAGCTCCTTAGCTCTGGAAGCCAAAGGATTCATTTCGCAGAGAATTTTCTTCTCCACCTTTGTTGAGAAATAACAGCTAGGGAGAAAATTCAAAGTCTGAAAAAAATAATTTTGTAAAAACAGTGAACAGGAGGGGTTTTGAATGGCAGTCAATCAATAATAGAAGTGAGAGGGCCAGGAATTTGCAGGCTATCCTGAGGACAACACAGCAACACAATGAAGCAAAGTTGGGGGGTGGGAGGGAGAGAGAGAGAGACTGCAGAAGGATGAGAAAATCTTTGGCGCCCTCTAGCCATGGCAGGCAGCTGTGATGCTGAAAGCCTGAGGTGCAGTCGTGGAGAGAGCAGGGAAAGGCATGGATTACACCCCTCCGGGACTTAGGAACTGAAGCCAAAACACTGAAACGCTGCAGTCACTCTCCAGAGGGGGATGGAGTGTGTGTGAAAGCAATGTCACTAGGGAGAGATTAGAGATTAGTTCACTAATCAAATTAAATTTACCAAGCTATTAAGAAGGCATGTAGCTAAATACTGGGACGCATTTGAGTCCTGAAAGTGTGCTCTAGGCCTACATGTCCCTTTGTGTATTACTACCAAATACATTCAGAGTGGCATTTTTTAATGCAGAATTAATTATCTGACATCAGTACCTGACCTTACGAATGATCTTGGGGTTGCATGCAATTAAATCCTTGCAGCAATATTCCAAGAGGCCCTTCCAGAAGAGTGCAGCAAAAGGGGATATTTTTTCTAATATTACCATTGATTTTAGAAGAAATGTTGGACAAGTAGATGCCTAGAAAGGCATTTTGTCCAGTTTGTGTACCTTATTTCCAGTTACCATTCACCCTTCAGACTGCAGATTTGATTTCTGCACTTCAAGAAGACTGTGGTGTACTCACTCCACGTCCATCGGATGATGTAACAAAATCGAAGGATCAAACCTCAGAGGCTGGTCATACCCACCCAGCTCACCAGATGTGTTTGCGCATGTTTGTTTTTGTGGTGACATGTGTGCCTGGGAACACCCAGCTAGCACTAGCATCCATCTCTCTCGTTCTCTCTTTCACTCTCTCTCCCATGCAGGGGTGCTCTAGGGCAGGGCCACGTTGATGCAGCCGCCCGGCACTAAGCCACCATATGGCTGCAGCAGCAGCTCAGTGCTCCAGATAGCACTCAGTATCATGCATGGGCGATCAGTGAGGCCGCTAATGCTGTAATTAGACAGGCAGAGCCAGGTCAGCTGACCTGCTGGGTTCAGACTCCCGATGATCCTGCAGCCTCATTAGTGATACTCAAAACAATGGAGCCCTCACATCATAGCACAATGCATGCAATGGCAGACCCATTTACATATTCTCAAAAACAAATTAGGAATACTACAAGGTCATCTCCATAGAGTGCCTTAAATGAGAGTCAAACATGTACTAATGGTTATCCTTTTTCAAAAAATATATATATTTCACTATAATGCTTCAGTTGCTTCTGCCGGGGATAATAAATGACAGCAAATGCTAGTGCTTAGGAACAAACGAGGTCAGACTTTATGAAAAGGCACACTAATCAAACAGACACTCATTGTTTATGGTCATTTAACCTGTCTGGTCATCAATATTGTGTTATGACTGCCTATGTGAACTGCGGTTAGGGGACGAAGTCGACCACCATCATCGATTACAAACACATTAATGATGTAAAGCTAAGTTCAGACCATTGGAGCCCTACTGTTTAAATTGTATATGCCCCCTTTGCAAGCAAATCTGCAAGTTAAAAAGAAACCCTTGACATTTAAGGAACAGTACAATTTCAAGTTCTTATGAATATGTTTAGGGTGATGTGGAGCCACTTATTCAGACTGTTAGGACCTTGGAAACTATTCATTCTGACTGGTGCGACCTTTCTTTTTCCTTAAATCAGCTGAGGACAAGAAAAAAAATCTGCAATCAATTTATTTGGTAGCGAAAGTACAGATGCAATAAAAAGACAAGGAGATGAAAAGATTAGTAGGTCAGAAATTCAGGCTTGCACCAACTTACTACAAACAGAAAGTGTTTGAATGTGTTGAAAGGTTCTTGAAGAAAAAAAAACCTTCATAATGTTACCTTTTTAAAAAGTAGTTACATATTCTCTTAATGAAAGCAAAATGGTAGAACTGAATTGAAACAACTTTTAATTGGGAGTCAAAGATTCGCTTCATTTTTCTCCCCGACCAAATTAAAACTTGTGTCAGAAAACACCACAATATCATAAAATTATGTTTTATACCAAGTTGATGCCTTCAGTAATTATTACTTCAGTGATTATTACAGCAATACTTACTAGCGATTAAAGGTAAGTCCACATAGTTCCATGTTTGATTAATGCTGTAAAAGTATGCTAGGCATTTTGAAAATTTTGTGAAGAATCTGTAGAAAGCTGTATCAAATTAAAAAGACATGTCTTTCATATTATTCATTCACCATAGATGCAAAAGTACCCTCACACTCCTTTTAAATACGGAATTCAGCTACTTGAAGGAGCAAAAGTGTTAATTTACTCAGACACCGTGTATAATTCTTATACAAAATAATTACCACAAAAATAGTCAATTCCAAGCACCATTTCAGAAGAAACATTGAGAAACAGGTGTCTACAAACTTTTGGACATATAGTACAGTAAGGATCATTTTCACTAATACATCATTCAGTGAGTTATTATAGAATACTGTGTGGTTCAGCTCTAGAATGCTGGACAAATCCCCCCAAACTCATTTCATGGTACAATAACACATTTTATAACATGGATTTTCCATGGAATGCCCTTTTAAGCTTTTGAAAGCAAATTCTCATCTAATATTTCTTCTTAAGCCTGGACCCATTGCTTAGTAAGAAACATTATGGAACTGCCTTCAGTAGAAATGATAAATGTTAATCAGGCAACCTCACATGGAAAGAGAATACATTTGAATAAAGACCATATTCTTAATTATACTGAACGTTTCATTGACATATACTAAGTCTAGTATTTGAAACAGCCTACTGCATTCTGCTCCTTTATGGATTAAGCCCAAAAGTAGTAGGAGATATGCATAAAAATTTTATTTAACCTATAAACCAAAGATACCCGAGTGACATACTACACTGGCAAAATATTCAATTATGCAATCAGAGCCATCTTTGTGGTACACTGCATCCCATAATGTAAAGCAAGGCTAACTGTGAGACTGGAGGGCTACGAACATGAGGCAGGTTAGAGGCTCAGCTTCTGACGTTGATAGATTCTAGTCACGACAGTGTGGTATTGCACAGTGCAATACATGATATCAGCCGCACCATACCGTTTACTAAACTGCATACTGATATAAGGAGCATTGTGCTATATACTGGTGTAGTATGCATTATACAGTACACAATACGCTGTTTCAAACACAGACTTGGACTAACCTGAAAACAGTGCGTTTCACTTTCAAAATTGACAAGCAATGTAGGTTTAGGTTTAATCTTGGTTTGGAAAAACAGTCCAAAAAACTCTTCACTCAACATTCATTTTCATCACAAAAATGAAAACAGATTTAGTAGGTTTACCAATGTCATACAGCTCCAGTATACTGAGGTACAGGAAGACCGAGATCACAGAGGAGGGCAAAAAAGATGTCTACCCCACCTATTGCATTACACCTTATTTTAAATGTAAAATTATTGCAATCAAATGCTATGTTTAGAAATAAAGTGTAAAAATAAAGTGTCCTCATGCTTGCAAGTGCTGACTGATCTAATGGCTATCTAGTATGAAGAAATCTAATCTATTCGTTACTGTTTCTTACTGAGTAATTTGCATTGAGGCATGCTATTTGCATACTAGGCATTGAGCAAAAAATACAGTCAAGGTCAATTAATGCTGTGACTCCCTGCCACACACTCAAAAGGAAGCTGTGTCTATTTTATCCACTGTGGTTCGAAGTCCTTCACTTTGATGTTCAAAGCAAAGGGTAAGTAAACAGACTCAGTGTGACCCCAGTGTCTCTTCCATCTGACCAGTTCTCATCCGCAACATCTATATCAGCTGCGGATAAGAGCCAGGAACAAGCAGACCAGCGAATACAGCTGGCAGTGTTGTTGCGTACGGCTGGTTTAAGAGAGATGCTAATTGCTCGTTTTAAAAAGAAAAAGCAATCGAGATATTTTAATAAAATAATTTAAAAAAAAGGTAACACATTAGACAGGAACAAAATTCACATGAGCACAGACAATGTTTTGCAAAAGTGGCAGCTATCTTGCCTGGTCAACACGACATGGATGTAAGACTGAGAAAACTTTTTTGCTTGGTATTATATTTGCAATCTGGCCCAATTGATTAGCCCTCCCCTGTCTGAAGTCCTATTTCATCACTTTACTTTACACCCACATGAGTAATTTTCAAGATATGTAAAACAGAAAATAGTCTATAGAATAACAGAAGACTTTAAAATGGCAAATGTAATTTTCCTGGCTCTCAGACATGTACCCTTTCATAGAGTCACATTCAAACAGACATAATTACAGCATGCAAAGTGTGGGTGCAACTACTATACACCAGTGTTTCATTCATATTCATATACAAGATCATAGGGGGACAATGGTGCATATTCTTGCACATCATTAATAGGAGCTATACAAAATTGCTTTCAGTACATGCTTAAACATTTGCTCGAGTTCAAGGACCTGCCCTCCGGCAAACCCATAATAGAGACTAAACAATCTTTGTCAAACAGAAAGTAAATCTGACAGTACAGTGTCTGAATGTTGATCCAGTATATAAATGTTCATGGCTATAGTATCCTTTCAAAAAATTGCATTACTTTAAGAGAAAATCATGAAGACTTCAGGAGATTGTGTCCCACACCATACAAAAGGACTGAGTTTCCAAAAAGCTGAGATGCATTATATTATCATAACACATAATCCTCGAGGAGAACAGAAAACAAAAAACTTTTTCACCACCATTACCACAAAATAAACAACCAAGAAATAGACACATCTGGTATCAGTGATAGAAAATTAACAACAGATTCCACATGTATGGTGAAAGAGAAAAAGAAAAGACACAGTGACTGCTTAAGCTGACTTTTTTACAGGTACTCTTCATCTTCGATTATCTTCTTTCTCAGCCTTTTGGTTACTTTATCGTCTTTGCAGCAGACAGTGTTTAAGGCGGTGTGTGGGGTGTGTTGTAAGAGGTAGCAGTCGGTCTTGATAGACTGTTCGAACATCTGAGATTAAAACTTGAAGTGCTTGGTGTTATATCATGAGTCAATGTGGGACTCTTTTCAAATGACATAAAAGGTGCGCAAGGTGGGAAAATGTTAAGAGTGTCCCGTTTAAAGCCTGGAGGATCCACATACATTGGCCCAATTGCTGGCTCCACACTGAAAAAGCATGTAGGAGAACAGTAAGAACTGTGACCCATGTGTTTCATACCATTTCAGGCTACATTGATTGCATTATAGTTAAAATCATTGTGCTTATTATGTCTGCAAGTATTAGCATAAATATATTAGGACATTTGAGTGTACTTCCAACTGAAATTCTGAAAAGAAGGTCAATGGTCATCTATGCCCAGCAGCAGACACACAGATATTAGGGCTTGACATGTCAAAAACACAGGCTTAGAGCAGCATTAGTATACTAGGCACAGTTTACTAGGTGTGGTGCACTGGTAGCGTTATATACATTGTTTACTAGGTATAGTGCACTGGTGATGTACTGGGCATAATTTATTGAGTATATTATTTACTAGGTATAAAGCTGTTGTAGTTCAAAGAGTTTTGTGTTCGAGTACTAGGCACAGTATGCTGGGTTCAGGATTAGTGTACTGGCAATACAATTCATTTTACTGGTTATTGGGCAGTGTTTGTGTACTTGGCACACTTTTTAGAGTATACTGGGTTGTGTATTCTAATACATGTGATTCAGCAAATGTAGATCAGGCTACTCTGATAAAAGAGCTGATGGTTAATGAGAAAGATTAGAATGACAAAAGATGAGGTAATTAAATCTTGAATCAACATAATCAGTATCAGGCCCCTTTTAGATGTTGTTTAACAGTTATTATAAACCAGAATTAAAGGATCTGAGGGGGAAAAAAAAGAGTATAGAACACTGCTTGTTTGACCATCATTAAAACCGATGATGTATTTGTCTTGGAAATACTCACTGTGCTGTCACTTTGGTAGGGGTTGAGTTTATTGTACATTTCCTCCACAACACTGCGTCTGAAGGGACATGACAGGAAAGGCCGAGTTACAGTACAGCCATATAATTTTTATTTTACAAAATAACTTGACCAGTTATTTAAAAAATGTAGAGATTAAGAATTAAAATGCAAATTAAAAAAATTAATTAGAATTAAAATGCACCAATTTTGTATGTTGAGCTCTCCCCCTTTCCTGTGTCAGCATTAAAAGAGATAATAGTACACTCCACTATACAAAATGTAAAGGTTTCTAGTGTGTCATTCAAGAAAAGGGCATTTTGTGGCTTTGGATGCCTTACTAAGAAATAACTGACTGTGGATTATGCAAGACAAGGTGAGAAAGAATGCAGACCAGACAAATGCATTAGAAGTAGAAAAACTTGACTTTACAATAACCAAGATTTTATTCAAATCATATACAATAACAAAGCTTTTATTTAAATCAGTCTCTTTGGTTATCAGGTCCACAATTAGTGACCGTTACATCACATGTTATAGAAAGTGTACAACAAAACAGTGAACTTGGCGGTCATTTGTCTATTTTTGACGATGCATGAATCTAGATGACACCTCTTCCATCTAGAAAGAGTTTAAAAATGCATCAGCTTGACATGAATTATTCAGTCCAGTAGGTAATGAGGAGAGTGGAAGAAGGAGTGAAGAAAAGGAAAGAAGAGGAAAAGCACAAGTGAAGGAAGTGATTTTATTTTATTTTATTTTAGTCAAGTAGTCCACAAACGGTATTTGTCAATACTGTTGAAGAAGCTATCAAAACTACAGTTCTATAAGCCCTCTAATCTATAGCACACTAAAGGAAATGTTAAGTTTGCAAAGAGAACTGTTTGATTGTTGTTTTTCCACATTATTACTAGGCACCCCGGTAAAATCTACAAATTAGATTTAGACCATGGTGATGCAAAAGTATTAGCTGTTTAACTGATCTCATAAAAAACTAAAAGAGAAACATATTACAGTGCAGACTAGCAAAGGGGTAAATACATATATATGATATGGACTACATGCACAAAAAAAAAAAATTGCATGATTTGTGTGTGTGTGAAATGAAGAACTCACTTGCTAGCCAGCTCTCCCCCAGGTGGGAGGTTGGGGATGCTCTCCGTGGCTAATACACACATCACATGGGCTAAGTCTGGAACGCTCTCCACACCCTGCTTCTTAATGAGCTCTGAGGAATCACAAGGACTTATGGGTAAGTCAGGCTCGTTTTGGAAAAGCTTGTTCAATTATAAAACTTTACAGTAACCTAAAACACATTGACTTGAATGTAAATACCCATATCATAAAGCAAAAACGTGGGACTGCACAAAATGACACAAATAGCCAGTACAAAGCTGAGATTACCGGGTGACTCACTACTTTATTCTAATCATGCGGTCTATCAAAGGTTGCCTTTTATGACTCATACTCCTCTCAACTTGTCTTTATAGTGCCATGAATAAACGCTTCTCAAATTTTTTTTCATTGCCATTTTTATGGGTTTTTTTTTTAATTTGCTTTCACAGCAAAAGTGCTCGACTTTGACAAGAACAGAGGCTCTCTCTTTTGTTTGAGTGTCCTTCAGGTTTGATAACAGAACCCCTTAGAAAAACTACTACAGTTCTAATGCATCAAAACAATGTTGAGAACCCTTTATTTCATAATAACAAGTTAATGCTTGATGCAACAGACATGCAAGAAGCATTTTTTTTTTCTAAATAAAACAGCTCACAGTCTCAAGGATTCAGTAAATAATTTTTATTTGAATCATCATTAACATCTAAGAGTAACAACATCACAAATTGTCTCTACATTACCAAGACTTGGGTGCTAATATACAAAAATAAAAACCAAACAAATAAAGCACAGGGCGCACATCCCCTTGATGTTGAAATAATTTTCTATGAAACAGTTCTGTAATTGTTCAAAATGAACACTATAAAACAGTTGCCTACTGAGAGGTAATTCAACTAATACAGACACACACACACAGCCTGACGGGTTAAGAAAGGACTGATCACAGACCGTAACCCTTGTCACTACTCTTACACAAAAGTGATCAGGAAGGATACTGACATATGATTAACAATTAACGCAGAGTGAGAAATAACTGCAGATTGACTCAAGACTGAAGAGTGTCATCAACTCACAAGACCTCCGGTCAAATTTACATTAACTATATTTGTGACACTGTTACATTAATTTACAGAGAACAATAAATACAGGGACAAGTAAATGTCTTTCATTGCATTAGAAGTGCTTATTTGGCTAAATAAAATGGAATGCATGAAGGTTTAGTTTAGAAGAGGTAAATAAATGTGTAATAATAAATAACTCAAACAAATATGAGTGTCTTCTGTTGCTCACCAGTTACAACCTGAGAGACACATGGGGACCAACACTTCACAGGAAAATGCTGCTCCTTTTGGTCTAGTTCCTTTTTTTTTTTTTTTTTAGAGCTTAGTCACTTTTTTAGATCTCTAAAATTCCCTCATATGATATGTTCTGGGGTATTTTTTAAACAGTTAATGCTACTAATCAAAGTCATCCATTTCAAAATAAGCTTACGGGCGATGTAACAGGATGAATACTGCCTGCTGTAAAATCTGACAGACCTTGTAAATTCAAGGAACTGTCACATCCACAGTAACAAACACACATTCACAGCAAAGTGAATGACTTAGAAAACTTGAAACATACTGGGCCTCTTATCAATTACTATCAAATACGACTGTAAATGTCAGTATCAAAAAAGCACGAAAACATCAAGTGGAATTTATCAAACCCTTACAAAACACTGATCTGTGTGGAAATGGCCTTGTCTGTTGATAAATTTCATCTGAGCGTAAGTGCAATGGGCACTTGTAATGCTCAACTACTACTTTACACATGCAAACATATAAGTCCATTCACTACCTTTTATTTTAATGCCCAAATATTCTTGCGATACAGCAACAGCAACCATGAGTCAATAAGAAACAAACAAAAACAGGACAAAAGGCCAAAAACTGGTAAATAAACTACAAAAACATACATTCCCTTCCTAGAAAATGTTACCTGTTTCTACTTTTGAAATTAATATTTACTTTTATTATTATTTAGTTATTTACTTCATTCTTAATATGTTCTGAGTGTTTTAAGGGCATATATACTGCATTTGTTAGATTATTTATTTTTCCCTCTGGGTTTGTGCACTAACATGTTCATGTTATTGTATCTTCAGGACTGACGTGTAAACGAACACTGTTCTCAAAGTCCGCCCTGTATTATGGCTTATTTAAACAGTAGTCTGGGCTTAAACTGTTCTTATGACTTATGTGAAGGGTTAAAAACCTGTTCAGTGGACAGAAATATGTAAACATTTTAGTTTTCATGACGATTTCAAAACTGATTGTTAATAACTTAGTTAGCAATAAGTGGTCTGTGGAGTGAATACAAACAGTCACATACTGAATCACTTTTTTTTCCAAAAGCTCTCAATAATATAAACCTGTTAATAGTGGGTTTGTCTTTAATTCAGACTCACAAACAGCTGAATCCTTATTTGACTGCCCTACTTAAAGAGCTGTCACAGGAATAGGATTACTTCTTTCTTAAACTATTGCTGGATTCATTTTGGACTACCCTTGTATATCATATCATGTATCTTCAGGAGTTAAAATTTTAACTGAAATGTACACTACAGTATTTAGCTATCACTGGCACTCTAGTAATACTGTATGGGCTGTAATTGGAACCTAGTTATGGTAAAATCTCACATTCAGAAAATCTGAGCAACTTTCATCACACACACCTCTTATTCAATTCTGATTATGCATACACTCAACAAATAAGGAATCTTGACAGACCTTACAGCTGTCATAAGATTCACAACATGTACAACATGTCGGTTAAGGTTTGTTTCCTATTTAACACTCTTTCTCAAAAGAAGCTATTGCCCTAGAGTGATCACAATACGGACAAGATGACAATGTTAAAGGCCTTTCAGTTTGACACTTCTTCTTTATACAGGGATATTTTGTAGGGATAAAATGTGCTTGTAAACGAATCTCTCTGCCACTGTCAGGTAAAACTATGCCATTTGCACTGTACTATGTTACATGCTACAGCTTTTATGATCGATTTTCTACAACATTTGCACACACACAAACAAGTACAATGACTGAGCATTCAGATTAGCTTTACTAAGCTAATGAATAATGTCTGGTAGATAAAGCCGACCACTGCACATGTGGCCTTGTTAAAGAAATGAAAATTGAAAATAAAACAATCAAAACAGTACTAAGAACATGTGGCTCATGTTATAATAGCTCACTAATAGTGGATGACACACACAGTAAGAATGACCAACATTCTATTACACTCTGAGCGCAGACACACTGCTTTGTCTTTCTTTAAAATTTAAATGCCGTTCCAATGGACTTAAGGGGCACATATACAAAGAGACATGCACAAAAATAAAATAATAATAATAATAATAAGGTCGCGCTTCATTTTGATGGTCAGCTATAGATTACCTAGATACTTTAATTGTTAAACTATCTAGTAAAACTCAACAGTAACTGGTTTAGATTTTAGGATTAGATTTAAATTTCAGGTTAGGATTAAGGTTGAGTAGGTTGGATTTAGAATAACCTTTTATTGTCTTGAATAAAGGTTCAGTTTCATATAACTGATATTTAGCTAACAACAAACCTGAGCATCTACAGTGAACCATTCTATTCTACGTTTAAATAGTAGTTTTAATTGTCCAGGCAAAATTTGCCCCCAAAAATATCCTCAAATCAGTGCAAGCATTACTTAAGCTGATAAAAAATGTAAGCTTTGCAATGTTCCTATGAATAGAAAAAGGAGATCTCTCTACATTTATGTTGGTTAAAGTTCACATATAAAGAGTAATCTGAACTGTTGCATTATTAGTGAGGGTATGGCAAGAATTTTCTAGTGTAAACATCTCTTTACAGCTACATTAATAACCAAATCAGAGTTGTTGAACTGTTTGTTTGAGGCAATAAGTAGTAAACAACTCCAGTAGCACTGGAAAAACATTGTCAATCTTTTAAATACTGCCTACAGCTTATGAAATCGCCAGACTAAGAAACATCTATATACTGACATGTATATAGTCCTGTCAGATTAAGAACTTTCTCTATTCCTGATTAGTGTTGTTAGGTAAAAATCTCTGCGTTACATGCAGGCATACATAGAAAAGTTTCATGCTATTGTTACCATACATGCCTATGGTGTATGTTGCAATGGCATTCAATATACTCTCTAAAGCATTACTGGTGGTCTGGGCATTAAAAGCCATCAAACAGCTTCTGAAAGTTGGGGCTAAGGCAACGGCATTCCTCTTTACAGGTACAAAGCAGAACCATGCAGAATATGAGTATCAAGGCAACTCACAGCAGTCAAAGCTATAGATGCACACAATTTGCAATCCCAGACCTCACACAATTCTGTCTCAGTGATAATCTCGTGCACTATAGCAGTGAAGCTCTGACATTCTGTTTCAGTGTTTTCGATACATTTAAGTGTGACGTAAAGTTTTAGGAAAGTGCAAATGAACTTGGTGTCAAACTCAAACACATGCTTACACAAGTGAATATGAGTAACACTAAATAAGGCCATGAGGACATACTAACATGAAAAGATTTCTCAACACTGATCATTTCTTCATTTTTTGACAAGACAAAACAAAAAGATGGTTACAAATTTGGTTTGTTTTCTATAATCAATACCTCTAAACATAGCAGCTTTCATAACTATGGAACTAAAAGAAAAGTCAGCATTCTATTGTCCTGTTAAAATGATTGCATTAAATCAGTGAAGAGTAAAATTCTTCTCAATGCATTGTACTGAAATTATTTGGCAATATTATACATATAAATGGTAAGTGCTCTCGGCAATACATATTCAAAGGCCTCCATGAAGAATTTCTACTTGCACTATAATGTTTTATCGGCCCTGCTAAATGAGGCTCACCAGGACTAGGTTTCCCAAAAAGCATTACAAGGTTAAGATCATCTTACAACAATATCTGGGCTACGACGGAATCAGGAAACCAGATCCTGGTCTATTGTATGAGGATGTTAAAATACTAATGGGTCTTTTTCTGCAAATGAGTGATCTATTGATAGGAACTTCAAAAACAACATCTATTTGGCAATTTATTTAACTCTGAGCACAGGAATTGATCAAACTCTGAGATGCGCGTGAATGTTTACTCTGTTTTCTTCTGTATATTCTATAGCTTATTAATGATCTATGATTTATTTATTAGTCTTTTTAGATGCTCCACCTTCTACTCTGTTCTGCAAGTACTTATCCAGCTCTGCCTCTCTCTTCACAGCTTCTGGATTGACCTTGGGTGCACCTGGAAAACATACCAGTACCACGCTCATGTTGTCACGGCTACCCTGTTTATAAATAGAGAGAGAGAAAGAGAGAGAAAAAAGGGTAAACAGTTACACAGTGACAATGTGCATGATTCACAATGCATAAAGTCAATATGTCAACTGATTAGCATGTTAGTCTGATAATGAGTATTTGGATAATTGGATAATTTCCATTTGAAAAGAATGACTTTGACATGAACTGTAACTATTACACGCCATAGCAACCACTTAATGCTGGCTACAAATGTAGCCTAGCAAATGTCACTTCTTAGACAGAATATCTAAGCTTATAAAATCCTTTATGCGCACACACTGACTAATCTATTGACCTTAGCCAATCCAATATATCTGGTGGACCTTACCTTGTACAAACAGGTGTCCACTATTTCGTTACACACCCTCTCTAGGTCCTCAGTGACCTCCAGCCGTGAGCGGACAAATTCACATAGTTCCTCATTGGTCATGACGTCCCAGATACCATCACAGGCCAGCACTACAAACTCATCGTCTGCTTCTGCCCTTTCAATCTCATATACCTCTGGCTCTGGAGACACCAGCTGCTCTGTTGGCCCCTTTCCATGAACACACTTGTAGTCAAAGTCTCCAAGAGCACGAGAGACGGCCAAGGATCCATTAACTCGTTGAATCATTACAGCACCACCTGCATTCTGAATCCTCTCCTTCTCCAGAGGGTTGCTGGGCTTATGGTCCTGCGTGAAGAAGTGGACTCTCCCCCCACGGCTCAGCAGTGCCCGGGAGTCCCCACAGTTAATAAAGTAAAAGTGCTTGGGCGAAATCAGGATACCCACCGCAGTGGAACCGCTGCGGTCGGCACCATGCTTGCGTTCTGAGATGGCACGCATGTGCTCGTCGATCTGTAGGAAGCCTGTTCGAATGCCATTCTTCACATTCTCCACTGAGGGTTCAAGAAAACTACCACCTGCATCTTCACCACCCCCGCCCGGACCTCCACTTCTGAAGTCTGGGTTGCTGGTGATGTGTTCCAGTAGATGTTCACAACAGTAGCGTGCCACCTGAGACCCAGCATGGCCATCATAGACAGCGAAAAATGACCATGTGCTGAGCCCGTGAGGAAGGCCAACAACAGCAGTGTGTGCATCCTCCATTTCTACCCGCCAGCCCTGCATGCTGCTGAGACCATAGCGCAGGCTGTTCCCCTCCCCATGAGCGTTGAACTTCTCCATCTTTGGCTTGTCCAAGAAAGCACCCATTTTTGTCGTGTCTCTCTGTTGCCAGCATACACAAAAGAAACAAGAGAACAACCCTTTTCAGAAAGGAAATGCTAAACAGTTGGTTCTTTCTGTAAACTTGGGCAATAAAGATATTATTAGAGAGGAATTATAACCCTGATGAAACCTTAGCAAAACATGTGAACAGGACACATGACAGTTTATTTACATTCCCATTAATCATGTCCGTCATTCAGGTACCACGCCCACACTGCCGTTGCCTAGATACAGGCTGGTCAGACATAGTTGGCAATTAACCTAAATGTCATTTTACTGTAATTCTCCACAGGACTTAAAACACCAAAATGTCAAGAAGTACAGTCTGATATCAGTGCTAGAAGCTAGTATAATGTGGAGAATAAACAGATTTCATTAGAATACCCCCGGGGTGAGCAGGCAGCTGTTTCCCTGCTAGCATTATGGTGCTAACTGCAGAAGCTAATCAGTTAGCTGTTACAAAGCAAGACTGATATGTTGCTACACATTACTTACCAAGCTTCTTAAAGGCCTTTGTGGAATGAGAAGACGCCGAGGGCCAAACACTGCACCTATTACTCTAAATAGTAGTACACAAGCCAGCTGACACACTAATATCAGCTAGCTGCTAAAGTAAACAGCTGGCTAGCTAGCTAGCTTGCTTGACTGGTTCGAGAAGACGAAGCTGGTAGAGTATGCACACAAGAGCATCAAAAACACTAAAAATGGTAAAGTAGTGCATCACTGTAAAGCCGGGCTGACAAGGCGGTCCACCGCGGGCTCCATCTCAGCTCATGAGTGTTACTCCCGGTTAGTTTTGATGTTTTGTATGTTTTTATCCCTTGCTGTGCTAAGGGAGGGGATCCTCCGCCCGGACTCCCATTTCACACCAGCTCAGCTCTGAAGCCGCGCCGAGTCCCCGGATGTAAGCAGCTAGGCTGCGTCGACAGAGTGACGTGACATCATCATGTGGATAAATCTGTAGTGGAGAGGAGTTTATGTGTTAAGACACGTCTGATTAAGGCTATTGAGAGAGATCTAAACAGTTGACTTGGAAAGAAGAGATAAAATAGCGAATCGACTGCTACGACTGCTAGAACCATTCATAAAGAATGCATGTGGATGCAGATGTTGGTTATACTATATAGCAAAAAGTATTGGGACGCCATATTACACCAACAGGGACTGGCATATACATAGTCTTCAATACAGAGTTGATCCCCCTTTGCAGCTATAACAGCATCCACTCTTCTTGGAAGACTTTACACGAGATTTTGGAGTTTCTGTGGGAATTCGTGCCCTTTCATTCTGTTGAGCTTTTATATTGTCAAGCACTGATGTTGGACGAGAAGACCTGGCTTGATGGGGTTGAGGTCAGGGCGCTGTGTTCTTCCACACCGAACAAATCCAACCATGTCTTTATGGAGCTTGCTTTGTGCACTGGGGCAGAGCCATGCTGAAATAGTGTCCACAAAGTTGGAAAGCATGGTGTTGTCCAGAATGTCTTGGTATGCTGAAGCATTAAGATTGCCCTTCACTGGAAGTAAGGGGTGTACCCCAAACTGTGAAAACATCTTCTACAAAGAGAAGATATTTAAAATAGCTTGAACATGTCAACAACATAGTCAGTGATATGCATTAATAAAAAAAAAGCTAATGTATATAGCGATGTAGACCTATATACTTTGAATCTGCACCCACTACCAACATTAGCTTCCATGTTTAGTTTAAGCTGACTACTTTTTTCAGAGTAGTCAGCTTAATTACCCTCTAACATGCACATGCAAACTCTTTTCCTGTTTCCTTGGTCTTTGCTGTGCCTTTTGGGTGCAATCTAGTTATATACTTTGCACTACCTGTCAAGAAATTAGACACACCTAACTGAAAATAAGGAGTTCCACTGTAAATTTGTAAATGCATACATTTAATTTGCAACCATTTTGACTCTAAATGACCACAATGAACAGAATAACCACAATATATACAGTGTACAACATTTTGGTTCCTCTAATAAAGCCATATCAAAACAATATATTACTATTAATATTAGGTTAATATTTCCTGTTGTGTAAAGCCCACTACCAAGAATGCATGATATGCATGGAAAGTCATATAAGTTATTTCATTTTGGAACTAAATCCTTCAAAAGCATTTTTCATGATCTTAAAAACATTTTGCTTGAACACAAATGGAATGTTTGCATAAATAAATAGATATTGTAAGCAAAGTCTTTCAGGGTTGTTTGATGTGAAATACTTCATTCAAGAGAATCATTAGAACTGTTCATTGCAATGAAGTGAACCTTACTGAGAGAAAAATCATTACAAATATACCTCCTAATGTAATCTCATAAGAGGTCTGAGGTAAGGTTGTGACTTAAAACATATTCTTTAAAATCCGTTCAGTGGGCGTGAACTGCATGCATTGCAAGAGAGTTCCCAAAGAACATACATTTTCAGCATTTGTATTTTACAATTATCATAATTAAACAACACATAGTAACTCAAGAACACACATGTAAGGTCACTGGTAAACACACACACACACACACACACACACACACACACACACACACACACACACACACACACACACACACACA
>JBBJLR010000160.1:8195649-8212664 GCA_037577145.1 Brachypetersius gabonensis | reverse complement strand
ACACACACACACACACACACACACACACACACACACACACACACACACACACACACACACACACACACATACATATAAAGCTTGTATGAGTTGGTGTGTCCAAACTTTTGACTGGTCCTATATATCTTCACACACAAGGTTTGATTCATGTAAAATGTTTGACATACCACAAAGGAAAGAAAATTATTACTATGTAGTCTGTTGGGAAAAGATAACAATAAGACCGGTTCATGTTTGTACTAGTCAGGAAACATCCTCATCTTGACGTCTATTTCCCAAGTGGCCGCTTTGACTTGGGTCCCAAGTAATTGGTTAGTTTGCTCTCCCTCTAGCTTCACCTTTTCCAGTGGGCACAGTTAGGAGTGGTATGCTTTTGTGTCCTGATAGATTCGCTACACAATTTGACTTTAATGCTAATTACAGAGGTAAATAATTCATCCCGGGCTGAAGGTCCAAATTAAAAGCGTCTTGCATTAAAGATTGGCAGTCTACAGGGTGACTTGAGTAAGTGTCTCGTAATGTGGTCTGCACTTAGGAGAAGTAGGTTGTTGCACTAAACATCACATGCATTATGCTCAATCAAGAGTGGTGGTTAGAGCAAGATTCTGGATTATTTCGGCATTTCAGCTGTCATTTGATGAAACATAAAAAACATCTCACTGTCTGTTAGAAAAATACAAGAGATCGAGGGTTTGGAGCACAAGGGGCATAAATGATATTTTCATATCTATATTCATATATCTCTCTTTCTGTTTTCCTGTAGCCTATGCCGATATAAATAGTAATGCACCAAATATTCGGCCACCTAAAATCTGCGACCGAAAATTGGAAAATTTTATTTTTTTTTATACAACCGAAACAGTGATGACGCAATCAACAACCGCAACCTGCATGCTCCAGATTGGATTAGAGTCAACATGTCTGCTGGGTGGACTCATTTTGATATATCTAAGAAAGAGACATGGAAAGCCGTTTCTAAAGTGCACAATGCCGAAATTTCTTGAGGGGTGCATCCACAAAGACTTTATCAACGTTGGGATTAATTTATCATATAAAATCAAAACAACACGATTGAGCACAGAAGAGGCAAGACCCTTCGAGCACACCCACTCCGTCTGTGTTTTTGAAAAGGCAAGAAAGTTTTCCAATGATTACAGTTAATATACTGTATGGGCTAAGCTAGTCTTTGTTTTAGGCCTACAGAGAACATTGTTATATCTTTCAACAGTTTTTAAGCACTTGTTCTTAAAGTCTGTTAATATGTCTGATATACGTCTCTGTCATTGTTTGGGGTGGGGGCGGTTGGTTGCACGTGTGCACAGTCTCGGCCGTTGTCCAGGAAACAAAAAGTGGTCTAAAACTAAATCAAGGACATTTGAAGCATGTAAGACATTTTATTGGCATATTTTTTTATTTGTACATTGAGGTTTTACCATGAAGTCCAAACTTTAATTAAAAGCCTGAGATATTAATGGAGGACCCATTTATCCTTTGTTATCTTTCAGTCTGTTCTTTTGTAGCTCGCCTAGTTTTAGTTAAAAACTTTTTAGTTAACAAATAAAGTCATTAGTGTCTCTTACTTCTTACCAGGTTCTTACTTCTGTCACTTGGTGGTCCATGTGAGTTTTGTAGTGACTTGGCTCATTGGTGAAAGGTGTGTGCATATCGAGTATTTTGGCTGAATGGAATTCAGCCAGTCAGATTTTAGAATGCGATCATATTGTATTATCATTTAAAGCAAAATAACATGATCAATAATCAACATGTTTATGGAAGGCAATTTTAATTCCAGACTTGAAATAAAAGTTCTGTTTGCACAACGGGTCTGGATTTCTCTCCCAACGCCAGTGATCATCATGGCATCATGGCATCCATCACCAAATGCTGTAGCTGAAAAGCCCTGAGCATTGTGGATAACTCCCTCACTCCCCCCACACTGTCTTCTCTCTCTCCATTTTTTTTTTTGAAAAAAGGTTCTGTTTCATCCAGGCCTTTACTTGTAGAACAGGAAAAAGTGTCTTCCTTCAGGCCGCCATGCCTCCTAAATCAGAACTCACTCATAAATGGCACACAAACACATATACACACATTTCCTCTTCCTAAACACAATGCATATGCACACTGAACTATGCCTTATGACCCCTGCACTTTACGTTTTCTTGGACTGTAATAGTGTATTGCCGCTCTTTTGTTTTCTTGCATTTTCTCTTTCGCACGTTGTGTTGTACAGTCCTGCCTGCACTTATGTGGTCTGGCTTTGTTTGTTTTTGCTCACCATAGTTCTGGAGGAACATTATTTCATTTCACTGTGTACAGTGTATATGGATGAAATGACAATACTCTAATAAGTAGAAGTTGGAGAATTCAGTGTTTGTGTCCATCACTTAAGGAATACAGGAATATGCAGCAACATTTTGGCTGAAATGTTAAATATGGAAAAGGACAAGGATTCCTCCATCCACAGCAGTTTGAGACAGAATGCAAATAGACAGTCACATGTGATGTCACTGAAGTGCCCACTGTAACGTGCCACAATTAGTGCCCTTTTGCCGACATTCCAGATTGAGTATTTGGACATAGTCTGTAGATTATTTGACATGAATTGTTGGAGGACAGTATTGCCTAGAGGACAAAAGATCATTAAAAAAATAATCCTTTAAATATGAAACATCAAGGATATCAAAAGGCAGATTTGAATGTTTCGGTAATTGTGTCTCTCCTTTTATAGCAGTGTAGTTAAATGATTCAGCATTATTGTTTAGCCTGTGATTAGTTAGCTTGCTATAGGGTAACCTGTGTTTGATCAGTTAATGCTTGGTTAGTCAGTGACTAGTTATAGCCTATGACTATAGGATGGGATGGTCTATGGTTGATTAGCTTGTGGTGGGTTAATCTGTGATTGATTAGCCTAAGTGGGGACATGTTTGATTACTCTTTTTTTGGTTGGCCTGCAATTGATTAGAAGTTTTATGGCTGTAAGTTCTGGGGGTTTGCTCAGTTTGAGCAAACTTTGTCTATTCGAAGCACTAAAGCTCACCATGTTACATTACTAATGCTAGTAACTGAAATAATGTAAAGCATATCATTTCACTTATTTAAACTATTTAGCAGTTACCTCAAAATATGATTAAAGATGTAACACAGTGTTAGCTAGATAAATAAAATTGGTTGATTAGCTCAACTCGGTATGTTCACATATCTTTCATGAGAGAAATACCCTTAGCTCATCCTTGCTAGAGTTGTTTTAGCTGACTTATCACTGACTTATATTATGCCCACGTATGTTTTTCTCCAAAATTTAGATGAAGAAGTGAAATCAGCAACAAGATATTAAACAGTTGTTATTCTGGATTCGTTATTTAAAAAAAAATAAAACAGTAAGTAAAAAGCCAAACATTTTTATTACAACTCTTCACATTTACAGACTACTTTCAGACTATTGACTATCAAATTCCTTGTCGATTACTTCACATGAATAATCAACCATTTAAAGAAGTAATTTTTCACAACGCTAGGTGTAGGACATTTAATTGGGCTAAAACAGCAGCAGGAGACCTGATAGGCAGGAAAGTTTACAATGTAGTCATTGGATTTCTGTGCCCTGTGTGGGGACATGCCTTATTGTCTTACTCAAGGGTACAATGGTAGAGTACAATAGATTTAAGAAAATGCTGTAAATTAACCATTTATGTTTGCATGCCATAAAGATATTTGAATCATGTGATTATGACATTTTACCACTTCGCCAAGGTCACAGCTAATTGCTTCCAGAATTTTTCCATTGTTTGTAAAGATGGCTGTGATTCTTTACAATCTCTGAGGGATGAAAGAGAATGTGCTCTGGAATGAAAGAGAATCTGTTCTGCTGCCTTACATGTATTATCTGTCAAGCAAACAAAGATTAACAGCACTTCTTATAGTGATAGCAAACAGTGCAAAAATAATAAACAGAATTTGTGATTACATGCCATTAAATGATCATACTTTTTTCATATATATAAAATGAAAAGTATATAAACAATGTGAAGAGTACAAAATCTGTATGTCTCTTATTCATATGCGTATTTTTCCTATTATTTCTTCTCAGCATCTGCTGTGGCTGTTCCTGCCATAACAAAGTATTGTTGAGATAAAGGGGCCCCCATCGGGAAATTTGGCATATACAATTTATGAAGTCAGAATGTAATCTGATGTGCTGTTTTATCAGGAAAAACAACATACATATCTTCCTGCTCAGAATGATTGCTGGGCAACTAGTGAGGCTTTTCTGAGAAGGCAATAATAGCAGAGAGGCAGCAGTGGCAGACTAACAATCATTTTAAAGTGTGTTGCTGAAATCGCAGCTCACTCGAGATTAGAGATTAGCATTGCGTTCTTCATATAGTCACCGTGAGCTCCCCCTCACTGGTAATACAATGCACGTCATCCCAAAAACAAAAGAAGACATCTAAGCCCTTACTGTTGTTTTGCCCTAAGGAGACAAATCAAATGAACATCACTGCCCGCACGAAATGACTGCAACATGGGGCAGAGCTGGCACAATGTCATGTGATACATTTCCATCTTATCCTCAAGCAATTTCCAAAAGTCCCTGTGTCCTTAATTCCAAAGACAGATTACAATCTAAAGACACAGCGGATTATCAATATTTACACTGCTCCTCAATTATATTTTCAAGCAAAATGTGCTTGTAAATCCTTGACCTTATTTTTTTCCATTGTTGTAATTCACACTAGACAAAGCAGTGATTCCTATTATTTGTTCATTTGGCTGTGCTCCAGAATGGATCCCTCTCTCTTCCTCCATTTCAGGTTATAAAATGCCCATACCTGCAAGTACCTGCAATGACAATAGAGAGCAATCAGGTATAGACAATGCAAATAGTTCACCTAAGGGGTTGCTGGTATACCATGTCATAACACACTGTAATTCCAGTCACATATTTAATGAATAAAGTCAATATTTGTGTTTATGTGTGTTATTTGTCATGTGTTTTTCTTGCTTTTTTTGTGTGTTTGTGCATCTTTTCCTTTTAATAAGAATGGAAAGAATTTGGTTGGATAACATTCATGATTTTGGTTCTATGAAAAAAAATAGCAATGTCATTTCTATCTCATTGAGTCTATGTGGGGCCAGATCTTTTGAATAAGACGCATCTTTACATACCTGCATCATAATACACGAAGGAAAATCATTATTTCTTAATATGCCTTCTTCATTCCCTAACTCTCTCCCTCTTTCTCACTCTGGCCTCAGACGTAAACATGGCCTGTCACATTCCATGCCATTAAACAGATCACGATGATCCCTGTCCTCAGCAAAGTGGACGCAGGAGGGGAGTGATGGGGAGGGAGAGAAAGAGCTCTGCTTCTGCTAATGAACTATTCATGTTCTTGATGCAAATGGCATTTAAATTAGGGGGAAAACAGCAGCCCAGCGAGAGACGTGTATACATTCTCAGCATGGGATTGCATATGTGCAGGCATGCATACACAAATTAATTCAGGACTCTCTCACTCGATTGGGCCATCAGTTCTGGCTGCTGCCCCTCTCAGGCTGTTTAACCAGTGCTCTGAGCGAATGGAGGGAGGGCCATCGGTGGGTCATTTGCAATAATGTGGGGAAATGAATGCGCTCAGTTATTAAATGTGTGTTTTTTATAAGCTGGTTCAATTCAAATCGAGCAATGGAGTGTGTGTACAAGTGCACATGCAATTGCACCATGACCCCTTGAAAACAAACAACTAATTAATTAATCAATTTGTTCATTATGATTTTTTATAACAACATGATGACTATAAGGGAATTGATGCATGCAGGATTATAGGAAGCTTCTGGAGTGTTAAAAATGAACATACATTTAGGATAAAAATATAAGATGTTTACATCACACTGTAAACAAGATGAAATAACCTCTCTGCCAGATGGTATGGTATGCCCTTTTATTCCGTTTATTTTGGAATAGGTTGGGTATGAGTGCCCTCTAATGGGCTGCACTATTCCTACACTGCATGTTAAAGATGCCTCACTACACCTTTTCTGTGCAAATGAATAATTCCATAAATATTAAATACAATACTTTTTTGGTTGTCTCATGAGAAATATACATTCCCTCTTATGCTGTATTAATAATGTAGTTAAAACATTGTAATTGATTGTGTTTTATCACCATGAGATCATTGACCCTACATAAAACTGAGCGATTTAACATGGTCAGAGATTGCAGTGTTTCTGCCAATCCATTTGGAGCTCATTCTAGATTATGCTCTTATAGGAGCGTGGACAGATTTGCTCCAGTCCCAAGAGAGGTGTGCTAAAGCTGGATTATGTGCTTGTTGGACGGCCACTTGATCAGACAGAAGTGGCCAACAGCTGTGGTCAGTTTTGTGTTCAGCTATTCATTTGCTTAGCCGTTCTTGCAGTTTACAACTGTCATTATCCATGACATCAAGCACAATCAGGAATGTAACGTGCCACAAAATTATTTTTTAATGAATGCAGGTCACAGGATTCACAGGATTAATTTTAGTGTTAAACTAAGGTAAATGTATTATAATGTACAGTGGTCTAAAAAAAAAATAAAGATTTGAAAACCTTTTGACAAATTTCAGTGTCTATGCTCTTGAGGAACATTCACAACCGGCCCCAAATTCACAATCTCTTTTGACTGACAAGCAGGTTCTTTGACCACTGGCCTCACTACAGTACCAGTACAATTAGATATTTGGCCAATTCTTATTGGTTTGCTTAATAGTGATGCCTACAGCTCTCCAGACGATGCAGTACATACTCGGGTTGATGGATAGTTTCCTTGGCAGAAGGGGGACCTTGACCTTTGGGATTCTGCAAAGCCCACAGCAGACTTTGGATGATGTAAGAACATGCCCTACCTCAAAGTGACCGTTTCACACTGATCTCAGTGCTCTTCTGCTGCTTGTTTGTGTTTGTGCTTTTTGCTGATATTTACAGAAGCTGCAAGATACACCTGCCATAACATTTTGTTTTCCGAAGGCAGTGGTATACCAGTAAGACAGAAGAGACTCATGGAACAGAGGTGAGGCAGATAAAAGGGAGAATAAGAGGGAGCATGTACTAGATATTTTCACTACTCAGTGTGTTGATTTACATGACAATGCTCTATTATTAGGGATGTAATATTCTCATGATGTTTTAAACAATCCAGCACATACTTGGGTTGATGGAGACATTTGAATAAAGATAACGTATCCAGTTGTGGCATAATCTACTAAAGAGAGATGCAAGGGAACAGCTGAGATGCAAGAGAAGCGTGCTGCATGATATGTGCAGAAGTGGATGAGAGAGTTGGTACTGGATAGTGTTCAAATGACACAGTAGCATTAGACAACATAATTAATGTTGCATCATACATTGTCATTCCATAATGCACACTAACATACTTTTGTATTGTAATATCACACTGTCTCCATGTTCCCTGACACCCATACTACTACAAACAATATCTCCCAAGGATGCTGCATGGATGAACATCCAGAAATAAAAAATATATATACAGTTAATAGAAGACAGATGAAAAGTATCATAACACAGTTAACGTGCATAAGGGAAGAGTAAATAAGGCTGAACCAAAAGCCAACTCAGATATGGGTTTTAGATTTTAAAAATGGAGAGAGAGAGGATGCTGACATGTAGTTTCTAACGGAGGCAGTGTTAGGCCTGTACACTGTCTCCTATGACGCACATTCAACCTTTTTCACCTCTGTGGCCCCTTCTGTGGATAGTAAGTGTCAAATATTGTAAATTTAATACAAATAATCGTGTCAGATCAGGTGTACAAGGCTAAACAATACAAAAATGAAACTAACTGTTATATTTATCTCTTCAGAAAAATGATTTAGATGCTATTGAATGTCATTTTGTTCCCTTGATTCCTGTAAATGTAAGCGAATCATCAGCATTTGTCTTCATAGCGTTATTCTTCCACTCATGCTGCAGCTGTTATTGCTGCTGTGCCACTTGTCCTTGTTCTTATTCTGGGTTTGCAACTTCTTTCTGTCTCAGGAAAGCATCTAAAAGCCACAGGTGTTCTCGTGTTTTCTCAATGAAAGAATATATAAGGTTTACGGCCTACAACAAATGGCTTATTGCTAAGGTCTTTTATTAAATCAGAGATACTGAATTGTTTGGGAATCAAAAACAGCTCTATGTGTAAGTGTAAAGTGACCGTTTATCATACATGAACACACCACAGCACACAGTGTGAATTCTTCCTCCGCATTGAACCCATTCACCGAGTGAAGCAGTGGGCAACTGGAAACACAGCGCCTGTGTGTTTGGGGTCGTTATCAAAGGTATCTCAGAGGGCCACAAGCAGTCCTAGGATTTGAGCCCACGACCTTCTGATTGCAGTGGCAACCCACTAACCACTAGGCCTCTAGCTGCCTACATGTTCATGCAAGGAACAAAAGACTATATGAGTGAAGAGAGTCTGGGTCAGAAGCTGATATTCGCAGGAAAAGGTTGCGTGAGCCTGGTGGCACATAGTATGTTTTTCCACTGCATTTGTCAAGACTGTTAAAAATATGAAATTAAATGAATAAAAAGTTGCTGATTTGTGATACACAAGCACTTGAATTATCAAGAGAAATGTCATATATAAATTGACTTGACCACTGAAGGAGAAACAGCTTCTTCTAAAGGCTTTAAAGGCCTTGAAACATGGCTTTTTCAAACTCATTTATTTGTTTTCAATCAGTGTTTTAATTTATTGCTTTAATTGACATTCTCAGTCATTTCAAAACACAGCAGCAGAGAAAATCCTTTTTGTACTGAAATGGCCCTGATTTTCCAATGTAGATAAATAGTGACTCGCTGCCATCTATTTATGAGTTGGCCTCATCTTTAAAACCATTTATTTGAACAAGTTGTGTTAAAAGGCTGGTGTAAAAAATGTAAATGAGGCATTATAAATGTCTTCATTTAACCATGACCCTTGCAAACATGTTGACCTGCTATTAGTTAAGAAAATGGGAAGCAGAAAAAAAGATATAAAAAGTAATTGACTAGTCCTAAATTAGATAAATAATTCCGCTATATGTATGTTTCAGAATAAATGCTGACATTGGCAATACACCATTTATTCTAACAAATACATGTTCTGACACACTGTGTATTTTCTGAAATAAACCAGTGAGCAACCGCTGATGGGTGAAGTGAATAGCATTAATTATCTTGCTACAATGGCACCTGTCAAGGGATGAGATGTACTGGGCAGCAAGGGAACATCCATTTCTTGAAGTTTATGTGTTCAAAGCTTGAAAAATGGCCAAGCATAAGGGCCAAATTGTGCTGGGCAGAGCATCTCCAAAACAGGCAGTCTTGCTGTGATTAGTACCTACTTAAAGTGGTAAAAGGAAGCATAACCAGTGAGCCAGAGACAGGGTTATGGGAACTCAAGTCTCACTGAGGTATGTGGAGAACAAAGACTAGCCTGTCTGATCTGATCTCACATTAAAGCTGCTGTAGCACAAACAAAGGTAAATGTTGGCTATGTAGAATGTGTAGATGCGGTGTCACAACACACAGTGCACTGCAGTCACATCCACTGGGGCCACATCACTACAGATTGGTCAGATTGCCAATACTGACCCCTGTCCTCCACCGTAACATCCTAGAGTGCACATATGAGTACAAAAACTGGACCACAAAGCAATGGGAGAAGTAGGCCTGGTCTGACAAACGCCCTGGGCAATGTTCTGGAAAACCCTGAGCCCTAGCATTAATGACACCTATCTAAACATTGTTGCAGACCAAGTACATACCTTCATGCCAACAGTACTCCCTAACAGCAGTGGCCTCTTTAAGAAGCATTTTGCACCCTGTTACACTGACAAAGATTTCCAAGGTCTTCAACTTCTCCAGATTTCAATCCATCTATGAGATGTGCTGAACAAACTTGTCTGATCAATGGATGCCCAGCTATGCAAATCTGCTACTAACATTTTGGTGCCTGATACCAGCACAGTTCTGGTGGAGTACACGCCTCGAGGGGTCAATATTGTTTTAAGAGCGTTAAGGGATAGCAAAGCTCTTCAGGACCAGAGTTGTAGAACATCCCTAACTTACACAATATTGGCAAATGCATTGGGATGCCTGGCCATTACACCTACAGGGACTTTAATGACATTGCATTTAAATTCATAGATTTTAATATGTATTTGGGCTGCCTTTGCAGCTATAACAGCTTCCACACTTCTTAGAAGGCCTCTTGGGAGTATTTTGTGCCTGTTCATTCTTTAGAGCATTTATGAGGTCAGGCACTGATGTTGGACGAGATGGTCTGACTCATAATCTCTGTTCCAAGTCATCTCAAAGGTGTTGGATGGGGTTGAGGTCAGGTTCTTCCCCAAACTGTGTCCTCAAAGTTGGAAGCATGATGTTGTCCAAAATGTCTTGGTCTGCTTTAATATTAAGTCTGCCCTTCACTGGAAGTAAGGGGTGGGGGGGCAGTCCAAACCCTGAAAAAAAAATATTTTCCCAATACTTTTGTCCATGTAGTGTTTAAAACACACAGAATAATAACCAGCTCTGTCATTCTTCCTGAAAACACAAGATGGCATCATCACATTGACATAAACTGCACGTCCACAACTACATCATGCGGTGCCACTTTTCGCTTGCTTTCAGAGACGGGGACAATAATTTAACAGAATTAAATCAGTGAAATCTATCAGGATTTTGAATTAACCCTAAAAAAGTCACAATGTGTCCTTGATAGCACTGAATAACAGCTCCTTGACAGTTTGTGATGCTTTTCATTAGATTTTTCCTGTCCCCTGCTATTAAGACCTACAGTAAATATTCTAAGGTGGAGCAGTAATGTAAGTGCTGGTTACACTAAGTCTAGACGTTAAACCAGAAGTGTCCTGGGTGTAAATGGGTTAACAGACTGGGTTCCGTCCCAAATCATGACACCATTACGTCAGCATCGAAACAGTGACCTAAACAAGTCGTTTTTTTTCACCCATGCGTGAGTGTCTAGAAGGGAGGGAGAGCCTTGCTCAGTCTGAACAGACGTGCCACACTGCAGCCTGTCCTTCGAGCTCGGTTTGTGCCTTTACTTGAAACAACAACATCATCCCGGTCCGGGACAGATCGTGCATTAACGAGCTCATGTCCTCGAAGCCCACCGAGGAGCCAGGTCTGGAGAGCGGCTGGTACCGAGACGGTCTGGAGAAGATGGACCGATTGGGGGGCGCTGTGGCCGGGTTTGGTGACTCTGAGAACGGCAAGGAGCTGAGAGACGACTCGGGTGAGTTCAGGCGGCTCTCCAGACACGCCGAGAGCAACCGCCTTCCTGTTGTCATGGAAACTGCACCTACAAGTCATACTAAAACATACTAAAACGCTTTTAGGGATCGTATGGTTAAAGAAGTGCAGCTCTTCAGACACTTGATGACATTGAGTGGCCTAGTGGTCAGAGAGATGCCCCTGAGATTAGCAGGCCGTGGGTTCGAATTCCAACACTGCCACTGGCACCACTGAGGTACCATTGAGCAACGGACCATCCCTGCCCTCTGTTCCCTAGACACATTGTGTTTAGGCAGCTTCTGGCCTAGTGGTTAGGAAATTGCCCTTGCCATCAAAACATTGTGGGTTTGAATCTCAGTGTTGCCATTGGCACCACTGAGGTACCAAACTGGTTAGTGGTATTGACCTGCTACTTGTACACTATATGGATGTATTATTGGGACGCATGACTATAATATCAACAGAGACTTTAATGACATTGCATTCTCTCTTCTTGGAAGGCGTTCCACGAACTTTACGTTTACATTTACGGCATTTAGCAGATGCTTTTATCCAAAGTGACATCCATTCCCTAATTACAGGGGCAGTCTCCCTGGAGCAACTTGGGGTTAAGGGTCTTGCTTAAGAACCCAGTGGTGGTATACTGAAGGTAATATTCAAACCCTTGACCTTATGGTCCAGAGGCAAATATCTTACCCACTAGGCAGCCACCACCACCCCTTCTGTGGGAATTTGTGCTCTAGAGTCTAGACTATTTATGAGGTTAGGCACCGATGTTGAACGAGAAGGCCTTAGTCATAGTCTCCATTTCAGTTTATTCCAAAGGTGTTGGGTGGGGCTGAGGTCAGGGCTCTGTGCGGGCCAGTCAAGTTAATTTACACCAAACTCATCCAGCCATGTCTTTATGGAGCTTGCTTTGTGCTCTTGGGCACAGTCATGCTGGAATAAAAATAGGCCTTCCCAAAACGCTGTATCCACAAAGTTGGAAGCATGGAGTTTTCCAAAATGTCTTGGCATCCTGAAGATTTAGGATGGCCCTTCACTGGAAGTAAGACCTAGGCCAAACCCTGAAAAACAGATCTGTCCCAATACTTCTGCGTGTCTGGTGTGTCTATCTACAGTTCTGCTATCCCTTCATTGTCTGGATTAAAGCAGCTGAAGTGCCACGGTAGCATGAGTTTAACCTTTGCATAACATTATTCAACCTTTCCGCTGTCAATTTGTTGTCTTTTACTATACTCTAGCCTCCTGTAGATATAGATATACATGGTGTTTTTATGTACATTTTTGAGGGTTATCTAATGTGTTTGATGTTGATTAGCACCACTTTGGGCACATTTGGTGTGATAGATGACTGATGAACTGTAGTCGCTTTGATGTTAAATTCATATATATATATATACATCATTGTTACAAGTATTTTGCTGTTTAATCTAAAACTGAAAGGAAAATAATAGTTTGCTGGCGCAAGGACATATTTTGGACTTAGCTGTAATCACTTTGATACATGCACACACATATGGGTTCACAGTGACAATAATTTAACTGTGGCATGTGTGTGTGTGTGTGTGTGTGTGTGTGTGTGTGTGTGTGTGTGTGTGTGTGTGTGTGTGTGTGTGTGTGTGTTCTGCTTGGAGAGGATCACACACTGCAGTGCTGCTGAAGTTTTTAAACAGTGTCACTACTGGGCTGAGAATAGTCCACCAAAAATATCCTGCAAACAGCGAACTGTGAGAGTTACTAACATAAACTGTGCAGCATCAGATGAACGATCACAAACATATATATCATGTCATAGTGTGTGTAGGTACAAAGTAATAAAGGTGCTTGTTGCTGTATAACTCAAATACAATGTGCTAAGACATACCCAGTGCTTAGGAAAATCATGCTGAAGCTGATTAGCCAGTGCCAGTTTGCTCATTGCCTTAAGGGCCGTCTTGTCCAGTCTTGATGTTAGAACATTCCAGCAGCTCTAGCCAAAGCTGCCACTGTGTATTTCTTGTTTCTGCTGGAGTCTGTGTGCATGAGTGCTTGTTCCTAAACTTGACAGCATATGTCTGTCTAATGTGAGCATGTGTGACCAAAGTGGACCAATGACAAACTTGACGGAAGGCTTATACAAGGCTGCTGTTAATGGGGGAACCCACTTCTGGGCATTGAGTTTTTTAGATTGTCTTTCCAGACACAGATTAGCTTTTAAACTGTCTTTGCACTGATCTTAAATCAGTTTTGTTAGGTGGATGCAATTGAAAGTGCTTTTTCAGGCATTTTATAGTTACTAATACTTGCTGTAACAATAATAGCTGGCTGTCCCACTTGCTTATTCCACTTTATTTAGCCATTACCCACATTTCGTGTGTAAAAAAGCCAGATATAACATTTCATGCTTTTTTTGGTCATACTTTGTACTTTCTGAACATCATTCTGAAGTGTCCAAAGTTTCTTATTTGCAGCTTGAGCACACAATAGTCAAAAACATGTTTTATATTGGCACAGTGCCTTTCTAAATCAAAAGTATAATTTAATGCACAGTCATGTTATTGAAAAAAGTTTAATGGAAATATAGGCACATTTCAGTTTTAGGCTTCATCTGTCCAGGGCATACACATTCACACAGTGAGCGCAGACATAAAAGCTCAGCAGGAATGAGAAAGGATGGGAAAATAACCTTATTCTCTCAAAGCAGGAAAGCTTATGTAATGCTCTTTCAAGTTACATGGAAATGGGCATACCCTAAGCTGGGTGTGCTGAGCTGCTGTAAAACCAGTAAAGGCTCAATTTACACAACCAGCAGCAGAAGCTGTGCTTCAGTGCCGCTTTTAAATGCCTCTATTCAACACCACAAATACCCAACTAAATGCGTTATTAGCATTTCATTACTTCCCGTGACCACTGGGCAGGAAAATATCAAGATATTTTGCACTCCTCAGTACTTAAGGTTTTTTTATTCCCATATATTGTATACAGATTAGGCCAAGGTGTTTGAAAAAAAGAGCATAAAACAGATTAAAATCCTCTTCAGAACTGCCCAAATGTATTGCTACCTTCTTTCTATCTTACTTTTCTTTCTTTAAAGAGGTGAATGTTGTAATAATCCTGAGGGTCAAGTTAAATATTTCTAACACTACCATTTTGAAAAGGCAGAAAAGTGATATGCTATATTCTATCACGGTGAAAGCTGCCTTTTTGTTACAAATTTGTGAATCGCTGGTGTTAGAGATCAGGTATAACCCATTCATTACTGAATACCTGTGAAACTGAATTGAGTAATTCTATATGAAAACGGATAAAACTCCAGTACAGTGAGATGCTTTAAGCTTTTCTACATTACATTTACTTTGTAAAATACATTTAGGTAACACACCTAAGTAAAAAAGAACAATGGTTTAAAAAAAGGTCAAAAATGGGAAGTAAATCTGAAACGTAGCTCAGTATCGGTGATGTGGGTGATATAAAGGATATGTTTTTACGTTTTTTGCTTACTACAGTGCACATCGATGGAAGTGCAAGTGTAGTGTAGTATAATGCTCAAATTGCAGTTGTCATGTACTCATTAAGTAGAGCCACCGCTTTTGAGGATTTTAATTACCATGACTAGCCATTATAGTGGCACATAAAGTGATCAGGGCTTTACTACAGCTTTTATAGTGCTTTTATACTATGAAATGTCATACTGTTTCTGACTCTAGCTGTAATATCAGTGTGTGGGTGAGCAGTGTCACTGCGGATGGACAATCTTGCAGTCACAGTGCACTAAATATCCTGGAGCATTTTTTCCTCCTCCTCTCTCAACTGTCTGTAAGCCTTCTGTGACCTCCCAGTAAAGTAACGAGGCATATTCTATGCAAAGAGAAGCATTTAATAATAGGTAGCTTAACAATGTGAAGCTCAATATAGCTGTAGTTCATGCTTAATATTAATGAGAGTGCCTTTTTAAATTTGTGCTGAATTCCTATAAGACTTTGTAGTTTACTTCCAGTTAGGGCAAGCTTTCTCGTGTGTAATATCTCTTGTGGATTACATTTATTTTTAGTCCTGAAAGAGCTGATACACTAGTTCCTCATCTGCTGATAGAGTTTTACTCGAAATGATTGATTTTCCTAGTGATTAGAGAGTGAGCCTGCAGATGGAAAAGGAAAGATGATAAAGATTCAGTGGATCTTTTTCAGTGCAGTGAATTCATGGTGCTATTAGTCTTCACTCAACTCTGAAAAGGTACGGTTATGTGCACTGAAAAGCCTAAAGCAGAAGTTTGGAAGTTAGTTGCTCAATAATACCAAAATATTGATTATATTGTAATTCACCAGTTATTTTGTTGAATAATCAAGCATTTAGAATTTCCTCTGTTTCTTTCCTCTTCCACCCCTTCTTCTTCTTCTTCTTCTTCTTCTTCTTCTTCTTCTTCTTCATTTTGATACTCAAAAATAAAAAACAAATCATAAAAATGAACTTAACCCAAGCAAAGATAAGCAAGTCTGTCAATTATTTTAAACGGCAATCCCCTTCTGTGAGACTCAATTATGTAGAGAATTGAAATGTAGCCTTTTTTTTAATTTTCAAGGACTTTGCCAGAAAAGAAGAGAGAATAAAAATATTATTGTTGTCACAATTGCAGTTTTATTTGTGCTATGAAAGCAGTTAGTAAGGGCCTGAATGCCACTGCCTGTTCCTAGAATCATTGTTGCCCTTAGAGCAGACAAACTGCTCTCTGAATGACAATGGCCAGGTTAAATCTGCATTATTCATCTTTTGTGACTGACACAAAAACGTGGATGGAGCTGTAAAAGCTCAAGGAAACATTACCCAGAGGGCTTATTCTGTCTCGTCACTATTGACTAACTGCATGGACTCCGTTACAGATAATCAAGGGTTAAGCCAGGCATATTGATCTAGAAGTGAGATCACGCCTGAAGCCCAGACGCACAGATGCACTTTGGTTGTGACCTTGCTGCTTGCTTTTGTCTACACGTTTCAAAGACCATCTCAGTTTGTGTTAAGGCACAATTTAAACGGCTCATATAATCAAAAATTACAAATGCAGCGTAAAATCAGAGTACAATATAGTATGCACACATTGTTTACATTAATAGGGTATTTGCTAATTAATGGAGTATTAATAAGGAATTTAATCCCTCTTTACTTTCTTCTCTTCCAAAACATTTTATGGCAGATGTTGAAACTTACTGTGAGAATTTGATTGCATTCAGACACAAGAGCATTAATGAGATAGCAGAGGTATTCAGTGGTGCTTCATCAGGCCAGAGAATTCTTGATATTGGTCGTTGTGACTTAAGGCTCATGTGCGGCTGCTCCAGAGCCTTTCATTCTAGTGGCAGTTGTTGTGTGTGCAGCTAAACACCTGTATTAATGGTATGCCTTGAATTGCTGCATTCACTCATTTAGAAAGGGAGTCTGTAATTGTCTGTTTTGTTAAAATTAAGCTGCAAACAGAGTCCATTTTGAATTGATTGTTTTTGTGTATCATGAAAACCAATACATTTACATACGCAATAGAGCTAAAAAGTTATGAAGCAAATCACATTGATAATCTTCTTATGGCATGGCTGTTTATGTCAAAGTCTGGGATTCATTAGTTGATGCATGGTGGTGGCCTAGTGGTAGCCTAGTGGTACCTCTTTGGTCCAGAGGTACTTGCCTCTGGACCAAAAGGTCACAGGTTCGAATCCTACCTCCAGCACCACCACTGGGTCCCTGAGCAAGACCCT